>CAXAKS010000438.1:0-68673 GCA_963969495.1 Ceratothoa steindachneri
GTCTTCGAGACTTTCCTTCGTAGACAGCACTACGCCACGGTGTTTTTCGATCTGGAGAAGGCCGATGATACCGCATGGCGATACCGGTATCATGGAGACTCTCCACACGATGGGGGCGAGGGGACGCCTCCCAATGTTTATATTTGAATTTTTGCGAGATCGTCGATTCCGCGTACGGGTGGGGGGAGCCCTCTCCGGCCCAAAGGAGTAGGAAGAGGGTGCCCCGCAGGGAAGTGTCCTCAGTGTCACACTCTCTGCCCTGAGCATCAACGGCATCACTTCGGTGCTGCCGGAAGATGTACTCGCTACGCTCTACGTGGACAACCTTTCGATCTCCTATGGCGTGGCCCAGATGCCAACTCTGGAGCTTCGACTCCAACAGGCATTGAACCGCGTCTCTCGCTATGCCGAAGCGCACAGGTTTCGGTTTTCTTTGGCAAGACTAAGGTGGTGCACTTCTGCCGCCATCCACGGCTTCACCCCGACCCAGATTTGTTTCTTAATGGGGTGCGCCTGGATGTGGTTGAGGCGCACCATTTCCTTGTTCTTGTTTTTCGACCGACGCATCACCTGGGAGGCTCATATTCGCAGCCTTAGGGGCTCTTGTACCCAGCGCCATGGACATTTTCCGTTCCATGACGTTCAGCGCTTGGAGCGCTGATAGGGCTACTGCCCTACTTTTTTATCGATCCTTTGTTCGTTCGAAGCTCGACTACGTTTTCGAGTTTTATGCATCGGCCTGAGCGTTTATTGCGGAATGTGGCTTCGATCCACCACACCGGCCTTCGCCTTGCGACCGGTGCCTTCCGCACTTCCCCCATTGAGAGCCTGTTGCTCGATGCTGGGGAGATGCCACTCGCTCTGCGCCTCGTGCAGTGCATCACTCGCCTGTACACGCGACCCCGGCGTCTCCCTCAATCGCCAACAGCTCTCACTGCATCCGCAGCTGATCTCGATGGTGCCTATGCCGCCGAGAGACGCCAGTCATACCCTAAGCCCTTTGGGTTTAGGGCCAGGAAACTCCTTCGAGAGGTAGATATAGCTCTCGGGTCGGTGGTGTCCCTGGTTCTGCCCAGGACGCCACCCTGGAGGGTACCACATTTGGCTATTTGTCGCCACGCCTCTGCTCCCAAAGCTTGTACGGCGCCGGGAGTATTGCGTTCGACCTTTTTGGAGCACACATCGTGTCACGCTGGAACCATGCCAGTGTATACGGATGGCTCCAAGTCCCAAGAGGGGGTCGGCTTCCACGCCGTATCCCCTCTGTTTGAAGTTAGCGAGGTTCTACCAGGCGCTGCGTCTGTCTTCACGGCTGAGCTGGTGGCAATACACCACTCGGTACGGGAGATTACGCGACGTGCCCGGTTCGGAGACCGGATTGTGTTCTATACCGACTCACAAAGCGCCCTGAGTGCTCTCGGGGCATTGGAATCTCCGCATCCCCTGGTTCGCGATATCCGTGACGCCACGGTTTTGGCGAGCCGAGCAGATGTCGATATTATCTTCTGCTGGGTTCCTGGACATGTAGGAATTGAGGGGAATGAGGGCGCCAAAGAGTCCGCGAGGACTCTGCGACCGGACCAGCGTTTCGCTCTTCCCCACACCGACTACATGGCAGGAATACGGGCAGCTCTTCGGACTGCTTGGCAAAGAAGATGGGAAACGGTCGAAGGGAACTTAAAGTTGCGTGCTATTGCGCCGCGACTTTTTCCATGGACCTATCCTCCAATGCCGCGGCGGCTTCAGGTTGCTTTCTGTCGTCTCCGAATCGGACACACTCGTGTGACGCATCGCGATTTGATGGAGCGCTCGCCTGCGCCCTATTGCAACGACTGCGTTGTCTCCCAGGACTGTTCGGCACATTCTTGTCGAATGTTCCAGTCTGGGTGATCTTCGCGCACGATACCTGTCCCCGTACCGGGGATGAGCGGGGTCGCTACCGCCTGTCCCTTGTACTCGGGACTGATTTCGTGCACATTGACTTCTGGACTTGTTGACTTCTTGGGGGAGGCCGGCCTTCTCCCTATTATTTAAGCAAGGTTTGTTTTTTTGTTTTGTTTTGTTTTTTGCATTTGTTCTTTTTTGGGGGTTTTTTCCTTTGGTTTCACGCTCCTGCGCCGGGGGGACCTCTCCCCGACGCACCAGCTTGCTTCCTTTCCCCCCTTTTGGGGTGTTTTTTTCTCTTTAATTTTATTTTAAAGTAGCCTAGTACTAGGCTGTTTTTAATACGGCGACTAATGCCCAAGTAGGCAGTCGCCAGATGAGCTCTTATCCAAAAAAAAAAAAAAAAAATGCTCCGGTTTGGGGTGGTGGGCTTTTAACAACCTGCTTCAGCCCCACCCACACATTCCTCACATACCCTTTTCTCTATCCTTCTAATCTCTATCGTATTTACGCTCAGCCCAAGGTGGAGCCGCCTGGTCACTTGGCGGAAAGGTGTGGTCCTAATGGCGGCCGCTGCTTCCTCCGGACCCGGTTTCACCCCTCTCATAGCAGGGTACTTCCCGTATAAAGAATAGGGTCCCCATGTAAAAATTGAAACTTTCCCTTTTCCTTTCACCATCGACGAAGCCGCTTTCGGGTAGCTCCACTAAAAAAAATCCAGGTTCCACCCCCACGTGTGCTCTCGCAGCGGACACTCCAAAACTATTTAACCGGAGAGACCCCCTTTCCCCCTTGAAGCAACCTAGCCCCAGACTGTAGGACCTTCCATGGGCAGGAACCTGGCTCAGTGCCAAAGACCGAAACCCAGTCCGCCCCTGCGCAAGGTCCTCCTCAGACGGTTCGGGTATCCAATGCTGTACAAAGGAGAGGAGGAAACCCCTCCGGCTGGTGCCCCTGTGAAAGCCAAGACTTCCATCTTGCTGAGGCCGGTCCATCTGGCCTTTGGGCTCTTGCCGGCGGAGGGCAGAAGAGGGTTCATTTTCCACCCTCCTCTCCTAAGAAGAAATAGAAAAAAAGACTCGAGGGTCCCGTCCTTCCGCGGGGGCTGAGGAGATGGAAGGGTATGCTGCTAGTTAGGTAATCAACCCAGCCAATATCGGCATCCCCGGCCCCGTTGCTCTCCGGGTGCGGGGTCCCTGACAAAGACAAGAACTTCGAAGGACGGAGCCTCTATTACGTCGGAGCCACTCATTCAGAGGCTACCTGGCGTTTTCCAGCTTGCTGGCTTCAAACGCTTCCTCGTCATAACCTCCACTATTGACTGCATTTTGTCTAAGGGCAACACGATCCATCAGAGAAGAGCCTTAGCTAGCGTTATTGTTAGGGAGCCGAAGGTGACCCGTTTTTCGGACCATAGCCTTCTAGCCAATGCGTCGAATCGACGCGCTAGATGGCACGCCGATGTGTGCGCCGCATTTTACCATCAACTTTGTCAAAGGAGTCGTTCATACGAGGAAACTCGTGGATTACTCTATAGCTGACATCACCATAGAGTTAGCTGACCCTGGGGCTGTCAAGGTCGAACGGGAGATGAGAAAATACGGGGGGGGAGGGGGGCGGGCATCGAGAACCACCCCTAAACTCTTCGTCACTTTCCACTGATATGCCGCCTGAGTCGGTGTGTGCCGGTTTTTATCGCTAACGGGTGAAGGCATTCGTTCCACTGCCACGGAGGAGCTATTAGTCTCAACGCTTAGGCCATACGAATCGCTCATGTAGATGTGCAAAGTCGGGGTCACCCGAAACCTGTGTAAGTTGCTCCAAGGCCGCACACGATAAGTCCAAATCGTGTTTGGCCAAGTGTGTCAATTGCGGAGAGCCGCACCCCGCTTCTTCGAAGCAATGTGGTGCATATCTCCTTGAGAAAGAAATCCTGGATGTTCAGGTCCAGGATTGACTCTCATTCCGCGAGGCTAAGGACTTGGTCCTGGCGCGCCCATCTCTGTCTGGGACGTCTTATGCCTCGATGCTAAGAAAGACATCCTCCATGCCTACGAGCACGTTAGTTTCCGCGCCCATTCAGAACCCTTTTGGGGATTCTACCCACCCAAAGTGTATCCCTGGTAAAGCTTGCGGCACAAAGGGTTCGCACCCAGCCTCAGCCACGGCTATCTTCCCTTTCCCCATTTTCGATCTTCCATAGAGGGACCTCCGCCCCCTTCCTCCCTCTAGCCTAAGGTTTCGAGGTGGAGGGAAGAAAAGACTCGCAGGGCGAGCCAAACATCCACCGGTAAGTCGTCGAAGGTGTTAGAGCCCTCAGTACATTGTCCGGCTAGTCTCGTCACGTTCCCCGTTAGGTTTCGTTCTGCAGACTATGCTGGGTGCGTGCCATCTGTCCACTTTCCCGTGTTATAAGGGTTTTGCCACCCTACCACTACGGGATGGGCGCCGGGCAGGGCGATAAACCATTTGCACCCGGCATGATGTATCCTTTCATCTCTTTGTTTTAGATACCTTTTTTACTCAGTAGTTGTGCAGCTACACCTGGATAGGAGGTATACTGCTATTTCCTTGTATATTCCACCCTCACCCAATTTCGACGCAGGGGACTTCCGCCGCACCGTGACACGGTTGCCGAGACACTTTTCTCTTGCTCGGAGATCTAAAGGGTAGACACCCCCTCTGGAAGACTACTCGATTAATTCCAGGGCTCAAGTCCTTCCCGAACTAGAGATAGGTGTCCGGGGACCGTTTCTTTTCTTGCCTTGACCTATCTTTGTGCTCTCCGGATGCACAGCCTGATTTTGATTGGGAGGAGGTCGATGACCTCCATTGTAGCGATTACTTTCCCATTCAAATATTTTCTGGGCCGCTGCCGCCGGAGAGCCCGCCCCGGTGGTGCTTGTCGCGGGTCCTGTGGTCCCGATTTCAGGAAATGACTGATTTCTCTATCTCAGTCGAGGAGTTTAGGTCAGTTAATGAGGCCGCTCAGTTCTTATTCGGCAACCTGATCGCTGTGGGCGTTTACTATTATTCCTAGAACATCTGGCCGTTTTTCACCCCTACCACTCCGGTGGTGGTCAGCCGAGTGTGAGACTCCCCTCAAATAGAAGCGTTATGCCTACATGCGCTATAAGTCAGCCCAAACGATTTCACTGTTGGTGAATTTCGTCGTGCTCGGGGTAGGCTCCAATATATTTCGAAGCACTCCCGCCCATCTTTTTGGTGGGCATACGTGTCTTCACTTAACGGGAAGATCACTAGCAGAGGTGGGGAAGCGAGTCGAAAGGATTCTGGGCAAGTTCTCGCAGGAACCCCTTCCTGTTCTTCAGGAGAATGGGAACGCAATATCGGACCCCGCTTCCGTAGCGGAATCCTTCGCGACCGCTGTCTCCATATTCTCTATCGGCGATGATGTTTCGCCAGCATTCAATGCACGATGTTATGTCGCTGAAGTCCGCCGACTTGAGTCTACCTCCGAGGCGGAATATCTTCAACGACAGGTTTACTCTGAGTTTCGCCCCGCTCTAGCTTTGTGCGCAAACACCAAGCCTGGTCGGGAAGATGTCCCGTACACCAGGATTTGTTACCTGAATGAGTGGGGCATGGCCTTTCTTAGATTTGTTCAAAAGGATCTGGGTAGAGGGTTTCCTTCCCGATTCCTAGCGAATCGCCACTATGCTCGCTTGTCGCAAACCGGGGAGAGATCACTCTACTCCAGTCGGCTTACGCCCAATATCTCTAACCTTTTGCCTGTGCAAGTTGATGGAGAAATTGGTAAATGTTTGATTAGACTTTTAACTGGACATCGGAGGTCATCTTTCTTATGCACAGTGCGGCTTCCGCAAGTTCCACTCCACGTCGAATGCTCTGCTTCGTAGACAGCACTACGCCTTGGTGTTTTTCGATCTGGAGAAGGCCTATGATGCAGCATGGTGATACGGTATCATAGACACTCCACAGGATGGGGGCGAGAGAGGCCTTCCAATCATTATATCTGAATTTTTGCTAGATCGTCGATTCCACGTACGGGTTGGGGGGGCCCTCTCCGGCCCAATGGAGCAGGAAGAGAGTGTCCCACAGTGAAGTGTCCTCAGTGTCGCACTCTTTTCCCTAAGTATCAACGGCATCACCCGATGTTCTCGCTACGCTCTACGTGGACAGAATTTCTATCTCTTTTGGCGTGGATCAGATGCCAACTCTGGAGCGTAGACTCCAACTGGTATTGACCGCGTCTCTTGTTACTCCGAAGTGCAAGGCATTCGGTTTTCCTTGGCCAATACTAAGGTCTAAGGTGGTGCAGTTCTGCTTCTATCCACGGCTCCACAATGACCAAGATTTGTTTCTTAATGGTGTGCGCCTGGAAGTGGTAGACTCGCACCGTTTCCTTGGTCTTGTATTTGTCCGATGCCTCATCTGGGAGGTTCATTTTCGCAACATAAGGGTCTCTTGCACCTGCGCCATGGACATTCTTCGTTTCCTAACCTTCAGCGCTTGGGGCGCTGATAGAGCTACTGCTTTGTTTTTTATCAATCCTTTGTTCGTTCGAAGCTCGACCACTCATGCGAGTGTTATGCATCCGCAGCACAGAGTCTGTTGCGGAAGGTGGACTCATTCAACCACACGGGCCTCCGCCTGGCGACCAGTGCCTTTCGTATTTCCCTCATTGAGAGCCCACGTGTCTTTCCTGGTAGAGATGCCACTCCCTCTACGCCGTGTACTGTGCATTATTCGCCTGTACGCGCGAGCCCGGCGCCTTCTTCAGTCGCCAACTGCTCTCACTGCATCTGCCGCTGATTTCGACAGTGCCTCGGGTGCCGAGACACTCCAGTCATACCCTAAGCCCTTTGTGTTTGGGGCCAGGGAACTCCTTCGAGAGCTAGATATAGCTCTCTTGCCCGTGGCGCCCCTGGTTATGCACAGGACGCTACCATGTAGGGTACCACCTTTGACCATTAGTCGCCACGGCCTGCTCATAAAACTTAAAGAGCTGGTCAACAGATTTACTGTTGACAACTTCCACTGGAAGTGCGTTCCAACTACCGCAGATACTGTATGTGAAGAATTTCCCACACAGATCACGGTGGTATCGCTTCAGTTCAAGTTTGTAGCCGTGATTTCTTGTTCTCTCCTCGCTGAGCTGAAAAATATCCCCGTAGTCAAGTCTGTCGAAGCCTCGAAGTATTTTAAACACTTCGATAAGCTGACTACGTAGTCTCCGGGTCTCCAGCGAGAACATATCTAATTCCCCTAATTTATCTTCATAACTTTTAGGTCTGATACAGGGAATCAGTTTGGTTGCCCTGGCTTGCATGCGTTACAATCTCGCGATGTCCTTTCGAAATGAAGGACTCTAAAATTGTACGGCATACTCCAGGGGCGGTCGGACAAGTGAGTTGTACAAACACAGTACAATCTCCTTGTTCCGATATCCAAACTGGCGCTTTATGTAGCCTAGCATCTTTTGGGCCTTTTTCTCCGCCTCAATGCACTGTTTCGAGAACTTGAGGTCACTAGTGATTGTTACAGTCAAGTCCTTCTCAGTGTCGGTGGATTCAATAGCAGTGCCCTTAAGGATATACTGAGATTGGGGGTTTGGTGGTCGATATGCATCACTTTGCATTTGCTCACGTTAAAAGGCATTTGCCACGTGTCCGACCACTCCCCAATTTTCCCAAGATCTTCCTGAAGGCAGGCAGTATTTCCATCCTTTGCAACGTTCATACCAAGCTTGGTATCGTCCGCAAATTTAAAAATCTTCGCAACCATGTCACCGTCCATGTCGTTGACGTAGATGATGAATAGTAGTGGTCCCAGGACAGAACCTTGAGGCACTCCGCTAGTAACGGGCACCCACTCAGAAGCCTGTCCATTCAGCACCACCCGTTGCCGTCTGCCACTTAGCCAGTTCTCTATCTAGCCGGCTACTTTTCCGTCTTTCTTCAGCGCTCGCACTTTCCGGAGAAGGCGGCGGTGTGGTATCTTATGGACAGGGATGAAGCAAGTTGTTAAAAAAACCTACCACCCCAGACCGGAGCTCAGGGATGAGGGAACCTTGTCCCCGCCCCTCTTATCCCCGATCTGGGATAGTTGGCTGAGAGGAAGCAGGTCGGCATCTATCCCGTGAAATTAGAGGCCGATCAGAGAAAGTTAAAGGAAAGGTTGTAGGGAAAGTGCGGAAGTAGGCTGTCCTGAAAGAAGGAGAAGAGGCTAAGCTAGGGCTGGACGGTGCGCTGAGTCCCGTCAGCACGGCCCCCAGGAAGGCAAATCACCGCGCCCTTTACTGGGTTTTGAAGAGAAGCAAGGTGCGGACAAACTACTAAGATATGAGCGACAGACAACTCGCCACCGCAAAAGGGGCAAATCGACCTCCACCGTAAACTAAATACCCATTGGTGAATCGCATGTTCCCAATTCGCAACCGGCAAAGAGCAACCTCCCAAACCCAGAGTCGCTGACTGCTAGAAGACCAGGGACGGACAACTTAGAAGAGGGGGGGGGGTGCGAATCCCACTCTCTGCGACAAGCGAAAGATATACGTCTTGATTAAGCGCTAGGAGTCCCTAAATGGCAGACGTGTGGCAGCAGGGTCCTCTAGGCCTGCCGAGCGGGCCATCGATCTGCCTCCTCGTTGCTCGGGACCCCAACAGAACGCCACCCTGTAACGGGAGGCATTTTTAACCAGACAGGAACGAATCCATAAGACCAAAGGTGGGTGGACGTAAAAGAACGAATCGCTTCCAAAGTAGGCTGGGAATCGCTAATAACAATAAAATTTGAGGGATAAGATCGAATTAAAAGCCAAAAGAATGGCCTTCAACTCTGCGGTAAAAACTGACGCCACATTTAGGGAGAGTGGACCGGAGGGACTCAGTAGAGAACACCGAGGTCCGACTTGGAGCCGTCAGTATAGGTGTTCCACTTATACTGACGGCTCCAAGTCATTCATGCGCCCTAGCGTTCCTCTGGGTCGCTTGAAAGCGCGCATGTTCAAGAAACAGGCACATCAATAGATGGGGGTTAGTAGACCCTTTCTCGAAACGCCAAAAAGCAGTACAGACCTCAGGAGGGCGAACGCTCTAACACGTAGACGGCGTGAATGGGAGCCTCAACACATAGGGAGGCGAGCTGGTCCCCAACCTCGATTCCCAGAGGCAAGGGTAGAGAAGGCCTGCGATCAAAGGATTACGAAGAGGACTGGGGATGAAGGATACTGCTGAACACGAAACGGGGATCATAGGTACAGTGCAGCCGATGATATCGCAAGGGAAATAAACCAGCCTACACAAAGAGCCTAGGGATAGGCGAGGTGCGAAAGGCTCCACTGCTAAGACGGGCTTCAAGCAAACCAACAGAGTCGAGTAACTTCAAGGCGAAAGAAGACGCTCAAGAAGACACCTGGCAATCGTAGCCCAGCCGGGATTAAAACGACGTCGAATAAAGTGACCACAATGTGCGCCTATAACTACTCCAAGTGGTGTGGGATAAAACTCGAATAAATCCATAGCCTTCGAACAGGAATCCCTCGAGCAACGCAAATTGGGCACCCGAGTGAGCTTACTATAGAGCGATAAACTTAAGAACTTAAAAAAGGCGGACATACTCATTCCCCATGCCGTCCAAGAAGACTAGAGGGGGGCCGAGGACCCCATGACTTTGATCAAAATGCATGGCCTCCGTTTTGGTGACCGAAAAATGGAAACCCTTGGAGACAGCGCCACCCTACGCGCCATCAATTGCCAGCTGTAATCGATAGCCATCACAAGGCATGTAGGTAGATGAACAAAACTATGTAAAGTCATCCACGAAGAGAGGAGCCGAAACTCCCTCCAGAAGAGTAGACACAAGACTATTAGTGGAAACGGCAAAACATGGCAAACTTAAATCACGCCCTTGAGAAACAACCTCCTCTTGGACCCGCAAGCTTGAGAAAGCATCCCCAATACGGACCTTAAAATTACAGGATGATAAAAAGCTCCTCATACCGCAATTATATAACTGACGTAAAACACTATTTCTCCAGGTAGTATCGTAGAGATTCTGAATGTCGGAGAATACTGCCAATGCCTGGATGCAAAAGCCCGTAAAACAGTATTTCAAACAAATGAGGAGGTCAAGAGTACTACGGTGGCTATGAAAACCACACTAAAATTGAGAGAGGAGCGAATTAAACTTCCAAAACCAAGTAAGGTGAACTTGAACCATCCTCAAATAACTAACTGAGGAAATAATCGGGCGAACATAAGGACAAGTCTGCATCATTGAAAGAATCCGTTTGAATATAAGAAGTAAAATCGCGAAATTTAAAAGACAAAGGGATTCAGATAATTAGAGGCACTTGAGACTCCCTCCGTGGATTACGGTCAGTATCACCCCAAGATGGGTGACGAGCATTAAAATCACCAAGTAATAAAAATGGGATAGGTAAATGACTTATGAGCTCTAAAAGGTAAGACTGGCTCAAATTAAAATCCGGGGAGATGTGCACAGAACAAACAGTTAACACTAGAAAGTTTTTGCGGTCAATTTGACCGCATTTTGATTTTTAAATGCACGTATCTCAATTCTGAACTAGGTTTTAAGAAAAACAATTAAACAAATATAAATATATTCACAGAATCAACGAATGCACAATGAGATAAATTGGATTAGGTATACAATGTAAGATATGGTAAAATATGATTTAAAGTAACAAGATGTGAAGTGAAATAAATATGAAATAAAAGATGACTACGATGGACTGTGAATTGGGGGCTGCAATACGAAAAGTAAATAGAATTAGGACCTACTCTCGTATAGCCGTTTGCAGAGAATTGTGAGAGGATGTGGAATTAAACTAAGTATTATTTGTTTGGAGGTAAATGACTAATTGTTGAAGGAATGATTCCCGACCTTTATGCGGAGAATGAGGAGACTCGAATGGGAAAGAATAGTGTTCAATTTGGTTGAGCTGAAAGCGTGTGTTTGCTCTGTGTGTGTGTAAAATTTTAAGATGTTTGAATCAATGGTACGTTAAATGAATTCAGTTTTTCGTCACAGAATATTTGAATTATTGAAGGTTACATAAAATAATTAAATTGTTAAAAGTTATGGATAAATTAATTGAATTGACAAGTTAAGTAAAATGAAGGAATGAATTAATTATTAAGTTGTATATAAAATGATTTAATTTACAAAAGTTAAGTAAAATAAAAAAAAAACGATTTAATTGAAAAAGTTAAGTAAAAGAATTTCAGGATATGAATTTTATACATAATAAATGATGATATATTTAAGTTTCCCATGAGGATTTTATTATAGGAATGCCCAGAGGGCATTGCTATAATAGGGACCCTATAATTATCACGGGACGTAACCGCTCATTACCCCACGGAGCAGCCCGCTCTGTGAGGGGTGATCATGGAGCCGGCAGAGCCAGCTGCCGCCATTGAGGATCAGACCTTTTCGCACAATGGCCAGGCAGCCCTTTGGAATGACGGCTTCACATTGGGCTGGGCGTAAAATTGATAGACATTGAAATGAGAGAGAAAGGGAAGGTGAGGGTGAAGCAGGTTTTCCAAAAGCCACCATCCCAAAACAGAGCTAAGGGGTGAGGGCGCGTTGTCCCCTCTTCCCTCAGCCTCGATCCGAGATGGTTGGGTGAGAAGAATCTAGTCGACATCTATCTTGGGAAATTGGAGGCCGATCAAAGAAAGTTGTTTAAGAGGTTGTATGAAAAGTGAGGAAGCGGAGTAAGAAGACAGGTTGTCAGAGAGAATAGGAGGTTAATATGTGCCCGCAGGAGGCATTGGGGCCCCTCAGCACGGCGGATGGCAAGTGTAACAGGCTACACATGGTATTCTCTTATTGGTTAGACCATCTTACCAAGCCTGCCCCCTCTCCCTTCCTCTTCTTGCTTGTCACAGAACCTCTTTCAAAAACCCGTAAGAAGACCCTTTGCCATGACCCCCTTCCTGTGAGGTTCAATCGATTGATGACAACCCAGGAGGGAAAGTGAGTTAGGCTAAGGATCAGAAACCATTGGAGCGTAGTTAATGAAATGTACGCGCGAAGTACGAGTATTAAGGAAGTGAAAAACGAAAATTCCTCTTTACTCGCTTTCCTGTTTAATTACTCTCTGGAGGCAAATTTTGTTCCTAGAGATTGGAAACTGAAAAATGTTGTCCCCGTATTCAAAAAAGGTAGACATGAGGAAAAGGAAAACTATCGGCCAGAAAGCTTAACTTGACATATGTAAACTAATGGAGTCAATTATTGATTTAAAATTACGCAATCATCTGGAGATAAATCAACTCTTAGTAAATAGTCAGCATGGTTTCAGGAAAGGGAGGTCTTGTGTCACTAATCTGATCACATTTTATGGGCATGTAGCAAAATCTGTCGATTCAGGTTCTAGTTACGATGTGTTGTATCCAGAGTTTTATAAAGCCTTTGATAAACTCCCGTTCAATATCCTCCTTTCAAAGCTAAAAGCTATGCATATCCATGAGAAAACGATAACTTGGATTAAAAATTGGTTGACAGATCGTAAGTAGAGGGTAATTTTAAATGGCGTGACATCCGATTGGCTGCCGATAACTAGTGGAGTTCCTCAAGGTTCCGTTTTGGGACCTCTACTCCTTATAATTTTCCTAAACACCTTAGGTTCTTGAATGAATTGCCAAGTAAATTCATTCACGGACGATACTAAACTTGGGCAAATAACAAAGGATAAGGAAGACTCGAGCTGTTTGCAAAACTGCCTGAATATATTAACTAGATGGTTCAACGAATCTGGCATGAAGCTTAATGCTTCCAAATGCGGCGTTTTACACTTCAGAAAAAATAATCCTAAATTTAAATATCTTCGAGACACCAAGATTGTAGAAGTAAAATAGCAGGTCGATCTAGTAGTTAAAATAGATAATAAATTAAATTTCTCCAGTCAATGCGATGCAATTAGAAATAAAGCAACAAGTTGCATCATTTATCAGGCAATCCGTCTCAACACGTAATTCGGAGACGATGTTAAAACTATACAAGTCATTAGTCAGACGTATATTAGATTATGCTACTCCCTTCTGGTCTCTAGGATTAACTAGAGATGTAAATATAATAGAACAAGTACAGCGTCTCTATACGAAAATGATAAGGGGAATTAAACATCTTAGCTACAATGATAGGCTTAAAAACCTCAATCTCTTTCCCCTCGAACATAGAAGGAAAAGAAATGAACAAATACAAACATAGAAATTATTGATAATTATGCCTAATACTGCAGAAAATCTTTTTAATTTGACAAGCGTATCAGCGACGCGAGGACACGACAAGAAGATGAAGAAGTGTAAATTCAAAACATCAATGGGACAATTTTTCTTCAGCAACCGCATCGTTCAAGTCTGAAACAATCTACAACAAGAAGTAGTCAGCGCCCCAATCACAGAAATTATGAAGAAAAATTTAGACGAATATTTAAAAGAAAATAAAGTTAAAATAGCTTACAATTATTAGAGGGGGTTCCACCTAATTTAGCCTTATTCTTAAAAGGCCTACCATGTATGAGCTCTTATGGCTCCCTACAGGGACCAATAAATTGTTTGTTTTTATTTCTAGGATGGGGACAATAGGGACTTTCCGGCGTGGAACGGACAGAGGCAAATAGTCCCAAATTTTAAGGAGTCTACTAGTTTGAGAGAGAGACTGATGTGGGGCACCAGGGACAACCAAAAGGTGGTTCCCTCAAAGGTCGTGTAAGTCAAAAGAAGGAGTGTGAAGAAGCAGTGGTTTGTTATCCTGTTTCAAGCGGAGCATCCACAAAACACGGATGAATCTCTCGAGATAGAAAGAGCCAATCATCAACCACCACATTCACTTAGGTTGCTTCCTCGAAGAGTTAAGGGGTGGGGCGAGTTTGCCTTTAATATATTTCATTTGTGGAGTACTTTTAGTACTTAATTTTGGTCCCTCTTTTTCTCTCTCAAAAAATATCGCTGAATAAGCAAATAAAAATGGGCTCAAATATCTAAGAAACCCGCCTTCGACGATTGGATCTTTCCTTAATATTATTCACTTCCTTTATTGTGCATAGATTTAATTACTTCTCTTTTTGTTTAGTTTTTATGGTAGCGATGGGTGTGGGTGACTGCTGATCGAGATATTTGAGCTCCGTTTGGGAGATGGAGGAGGGAATGATAGAGAGTCAAAGAAGAATCAGATTTTGTTGACAAAATTTAAAGCAAAACGAAGGAGGGCATCTCTCCAGGCTCGGGGGACATCTGACAATTCAGGGGACACCTCTCCCCCGCCCAGACGCCAGTTTCCTAAGCCTGTTCGAGGCAGCAAATCGTCGCAAGGTGGCTTCAATATAATGAATAAAAGCTTTTAATCGGGAAAAGATGTTAACTTCAGAGCTAAGGACGATCGCAATCGCCTTCAGGACCTCGGAAAACGTCACCAAAATGCATTTTAGGTCTAAAAAAATCGTGGTGGGGAAATTTATCCGAATCGGCGGTTGAAATAAGGACAATAGCCAAGGAGGATGACCATTGAGGGATTGGAGACCCTCCTTCCTCCACCAATTTCCATTTATCATGGAAATTGTGAAGGATACAAAACATGGTAATTATGTATATTAGGTGACGACCTATGATTTCACTTTGTCACCAAGTTCATTATTATGTGCTAAAGCAAAATCCTAAAATGACAGGAAGGAAATTAAAATGACTTGATAGGAAAAACGAAACGAAGCTTCTTTGTAAACAAAACAGCAATTGTAAATAGGTAGCGATTTTTACAAAATGAGGCATTTGCACAACCGATTTGGCTTCAGCACATAAAAATAGAACTGATGATGCATGATTTTAATTTAAGTCCAGGTTGACACCTATTATGCATATTAACCCAAAGCTTAAAAACTATTAATGGTATTTGTCGGCATTTTAGTCCCTTTACGGCTTTGTTTTCTCACGGAAAGCAGGTATTTTTAAGATAGTATCGCTGCAAATAGTCATACTCAGAGTGCTACTACCTTAAAAATAGATGCTTTCTACGCCTAACCGAAGCCGTAAATATAGATTAGAATGCCTAAAAACACCATTAGTATTGTTTTACTACAAAAAACACCGCGTGGTCTTCTTAAGTTTCACCCACGTGTTTAATTTTCTTAAAAGTCCGTTAAAAAAGTACTAAAAAATTCCAAGTTAACAATACATATTGTATTTAATGAAATATAATTCTCTTTATTTAAGTTCAATCAAAAATTGGCAGGCAACCAACCTACCGTACGGTAGCTGTTTTCAAACTTATCGTCGACAAGGGCTAAAACGGTTATTTTAAATCACTTTTCACTTATTATTTTAATTTCGTGAATTAAATGCCCTTGAAGTCACGAAACCTTTATGAGTAAACAGTATCATTAAAAATTCAAAATCACTATTATGTTGATTTGGTGCTCCTCTCTGGCCCTGTAACGATGGCGTCAATGACCCTCAGTCGGTAGATGGGACACAAAGTCAAGGTGATCAGGCAGTCGGCGCAACCGAATCCTTCTGGATGAGAAAAGACTGTCTGGTAGTTGGTACAGGGTGCAATCTGACGTTAGAGGCTGATTCTTGCAAGGGGTTCGATCGTGGAAGAAGGGTGATGAGCCTCAGTGGTCACAGCAATTCTACGTAATTTGCTTGCCCCTCTTCGAAACCCAGAAGGCCCTAGTGGCGGAGAACAAGAGGAGTGGCATAGCTTAGCTTTATTCAAAGTACAAGATTTGCTCAGAATGTCTGCTGATTTAAAATTTTTAAAGAGTCTTATATTATTAAAGGTTTGGCTCACCTCCAAAGGGGTTTACCAATAAGATAATACTTACGAGGAGCTATGGGCTAGTTTAATGGAAGTCTTCCACTCCTATATTACGCGGGAGGAGTTTTTGCAGGTTTCAAATTGGTTTACCAATCACTGACTTAAGGGAGACAGGGTACAGGTTAATTTTTAACACTGCCTGTTTATTTATTATTTTCACACCAGAGGGCGGGCATATACTTTTCCTAACCTATCTTAAAAAATGGGTGGCACTGGAAACGTATGACGTCAAACAGAAAGGGTCTTTGACCGTATAACAGATTTCTAAGCTTTTGTTTTTCGAAAATTATTTAAGACGAAGCAGTTTTCTCAGCAGCCTTGGCTTTAATGATTGCACGGCACGATTTCTGCTGTGACGTCATTGAGATTTCGGGAAAATTAAATACAAAGTTTGGTCAGCAGGTGAGAGAGTCGGATACAGAGACCAGTTGAGCTTTTTTTGAAAAATAATTTTATTAAACTGCTAAGCCTTTTATTCGTATTTATTTGTCTATCTATAATCTATAGATCTATCTATCTAATTACATGCAAATGTATGTTTCTTAAGTATGAAAGTGAGGGGCGGACTTTCCGTTTTATTTAACTATGCTATATTTACTTTCTTGTTAAGGCACTTAACACTATGTCCTTTCAAAGGAAGCGTCGAAATTCTGGCTCTTTGCTTTGCATCGCATTCCATATTATTGATATAACATTGGAAATTTCTATTTCTCATGATCTACAAAAATATGCTACAAGCGGCTAATCAATAACAAACTCAACGTAGCCATTTTGTACAAATTAATTGAACAAAACGATAAATTTGGGAGTAAAATAATTAACAAATACTGATCTAAATGTTATTCTAATATTAGACTTTGTTTTCGATTGAAAAATTTAAGTAATGGAGTTTTCAGCCATTTGGGGTCGATTTGGAATAGAAGAAACCTGAGCACCTCGTTGCTTCTTTATGGATTTTTCGGGAGGAATGAATCGAGGAATACGTTATGGGCCCTACATCGTCGGGGTTATTTTGTTTAGTTAATACCGGGTGTCGGTCCTGTTTGCAAGATTCCTGTTTTCGGTAAAGGATAATTGCTACGATTAAAACAAGGGATACAATCACTACGGCACTAGTAGAGTATGAAATGGGTTGCATTGTGTCAAGTATTTTCGCATGATGGTTTTGATAGTAATTAAGGGTTTTGAACTCCTCGCTTTCCATATCTATGGCTAGAAACGGGTGAACAGTTACTAGCATAAGCGACAAATTAAGGAGTTCGGTTTGAAGAATGGGAAAATTCTCATTTGGGTGATTTATGGAACAACCCTGGGGAATTTGAGTGATGTATGGAAGTGTGATTGTGGATCTATTCGAGGGACAATTTAAGCTCGCCGAGGGAGGTCTGGAGAAGGGAATTCAGGTAGCCGGGCCGATAGGGATTGAGACTGGTCGGTTCGATGGATACTCCATAAATTCACAAGCGGGGAGGTGACGATTTTCGATTAAATCTAACAGGCAAGAGTTGCTCTTTGCGACTTGTAATGTATGAATAAGCGGACACACAACAATGGATTGGCTTGCAGGGTGCTGACAGAATGGCGTTGCAGCCTCCAAACCCTCTGAATACAAACGGTAATCACTCGAAACAAATGCGTATGAGGGCGCATTCGAAGAGTACAGGCGACTAATACGAATACCATTTAAGAAGGGCGTGGCAAACGGTCTCTGGTGTTAAGCAAGGGGGGGGGGGTAAGGCGAAGAAGGAGATGATGAGATAAAAGGTGTAAGGTTCGTTTCCATGGAAGGTCTAATTGTACTCCAAAACCTGGGATGTGTTTTCTATTGTGGGAGAAAACACAAGATCCAGTTTCAGCTGGTTAGAAGCTGCAGTGACAATGCTAGAAATGGCAGTAGAGGGGGTGAATGTTAGTGAGAGCGAGCGGGTTTGAATCAAACTGTTCAGCTGTAAATCTTTTCTCTGAAGTTTTAAATTTTCCTGGTATCTGGTCACCAGTGTAAGACGGATGTTAATAATACTGGTAAATTCTGTTCGCAGCTCATTAGCTTTGTACGAGATGGTTTATGTTTGCAAGATCTCTACTGAGGTTTCAGAGATGCACTCCCTGCCTAATGGTGTAGTTATTTATGACGTGTTCTACTTGAAGTCGTTCGCTTGCGATCACTTCTACCCTGAGTTGAATTTTTTGCACGTCCTTCGTAGTAGCGGCTCTGAATAGGCATTTTAGTGTTTTTCCACCTAAGTCAACTAAATCACGTTTTTGCCAGTGTTCCCATAAGCATTTTTAATCCCGGGTTCTTTATTTTTAATTTAGGGTTCTTGTCTTATGCGGAGGATCTCATTTTCCACGAGTCACAAGTATTCCAAGGTGTGTGTCATCTGTTGATGGTTGAGGTAATCCAAGTCGAATGATCAGTTGTAAAATCGAAATTTATGGGAGTAGTTGACGTTAGGGTGTAACTTCATCCCTGGGTAATAGCTTCTGTGATGAGTCTCATTGATTGCTTTAGTTAGAGTGTGGATGTTTTTGAGGAAGTGTGTAAGTTGACTCCCAATAATTGGGGATGGGGGGGAGGGGCTATAAAATCTATGAAAACATTCGCAAAGCCTTTGACTTATACATAAATATAATAAGATAATTGGGACAAAATTTAGCAAATTTCTAGAAGCGAAAAAGAGAATTTGGGTCATCCATCCGAGAAAAGAAATAATTAAAATAGCCATATCTAAAAGGTTAGACGCTGAAGCCAAACAATGAATTTTAAATGTTGTTATCTGTAAAATAATTCAATGTTTAAAGATATATATATATATATATATATATATATATATATATATATATATATATATATATATATATATATATATATATACATATATATGTATATTTTTATATATATATATATATATATATATATATATATATATATATATATATATATATATATATATATATATATATATATATATATATATATAGGAGATAAGTTTCGCCAAATGAAGTGAATCAAATTTTAAATAGATATAAAAAGAGAAATAAAAAAATATTGTGTGATGTAATGAAGGTGGAAAATGTTATAGTAAGCTAACAGGTAAAAGTGTTTTGAAGTGAACGAATGATTTGAACAGAAAGTCAATGACATTAATTAATCTAAAGAAACGAACGAACTTAGCGGGAATAGAATTCGTCAAGGTCACTAAAATGCTGACTTACGAGGGGCAGTCAATAAGTTTTGTGAATAGGTAGGGCAAAACAGAGAAATGGTGATGGCTGTTTGTTGAGGTGTTAGGTCAAGTTATGACAAGTCAGGACCTGCAGCCACACGCTCTTGCCTCGTCTATTTTAGAAGCAGTAGCTGATCGCAGATCGTCAGTCACAAATTTTTCAACAATGGAGAAGGTTGAGCACCGCGCAATGATCAAATTTTTGACCAAGGAAGGCAAGAATGCAAAAGAGATCCAAGAACGCATGGTTGCAGTGTACACCGACACTGCCCCTTCATATGCAACCATTGCTCGCTGGAATAGGGAGTTCTGCCATGGTTGTGAGTCCCTTGAAGATGACCCCCTTCCAGAGCCCCCATCAGACGTGACCAACGAGGACAATGTGGCCCGTGTGGAGAGGATGATCCTCGAAAACGACGGGTGAAGGTCGAAGAAATCGAGCGACAACTTGGAATATCACATGGAAGTGTTATCAACATCATCCACGACAATTTATCCATGACCAAGGTCTCTGCCCGTTGGGTCCCTAGAAACCTCACGCCCCATGATCGACTTCAACGTCGTCAAAGTCCACAAGGCCAGAGTTGCACAAGCTGCCCTGAGCGAGTGCGGATTCGAGGAGCTCAACCACCCCACTTACACTTCAGATCTGGCCCCTAGCGACTACTTTTTATTCCGCCAGCTCAAGGCTGCACTGCGTGGACGCTGGTTTGGGGACGATGAAGATGTCCAGCTCGCCGTCCAGGAGTGGATTGAACAACAGTCGGGAGATTTCTGGTGGTCGGGAATTCGAAGCCTCAGGGACAAGTGGCGAAAGTGCATTGGAGTCGAGGGTAGTTATATTGAAGAATAATAAAACACTTTTCCTCATATCTCGTTTCCTTATATCCGAATTGCAAAACTTATTGACCGCCCCTCGTAATACCAAAAAAACTAAGATAATTATTGGTTTTGGAAAGAACAAATAATCAAGGATAATGGCAGTAAAATAAGTTAGTAATGGTAGGTTAACTCGGGTAGATTGACGTTATTTGTGCTTACACCACGGGCGAACATACTCGTACATCGTTCAAGTTCACTTTTCACTAAGGCGATGAATGAACTCTAGGACAGAAAAACTGATAGATGGGGAATCTTCCTTGAAGTAAGGGAATATAATTAAATTAGAAACAATAAAGAAAATTTAAGATAAATGTATCGCGTAAGAGAGATTACATAACCTAGCCAAAATTATGAGGAACTGGAACAAATAAAATAGTAGTCAAAAAAACATCTAATTTTTCGTGAAAAGCATCTCTTTTATATGGTTGTACAAGTCTATGGTGTATAGGGACAACAAGTGCCAACCATTCATGAACAGGAATGTCATTAAACATTGAACGAATAGTGGTTATTAATTTTGAATCATTTAGGGGAAGCTAGTTATGGTTGCAAACATCTAAACCACTGTTTACACTATCGAACAGAGAATATTTTTCATGGATTTCGGCGTATCTTGTATCCGAATCAAGCTCTTCTTCGACCATCACCGGCTTAGAGATCAATAAATCTTTTGGAAGAGCATCGCTTTTGTCGGTCCCTAACATATTTAAATTTCCAGGAGCAGAATTTATTTGGCTCTCCTCTTTTAAACTAGGAATCTTTGGAGCAACCCTTTCTTGGCTCTCCACCCTTAAGCTAAGGATTCTTGGGGAAGACCATTCCTGGTTTTCCAAGGAGGTATCTACTCTGGTCGCAAGCTCACTTTCTGAACATTAATTAATTCAATTATACCAGATCCGCTATTTAACACCTCAGCAAGAATGGATCCACGATCGCTATGACCGATAGTCTCTACAATAACTCGTCCTCTGTTTATATATTTCTTTGCTATAACATATAACCGATCCTCAGGTTTAGTATTTCTTCCATTTACTCTGTTTATTTTTACACTAAAAAGAACTCTTTATTGTGGCTGTATTTCTACATTTTCTGGGACACACAATTCTACTTGGTGTTCAGTTTCCACTGTGAGCTCTATTAGTACTTGCACCCAACCACAAGCTAAATTATTTTTAAACACAGAATCTTTTTTGTTAAAACTTGCCACGCGGCCGTAATTTTCTATACTCGTATTAACATGGGTCACCACACAACTTACAGGATTCAACTCTACATCTGAGCAGTTTGGCACTTTATTTTATCTGTTACTCAACTCATAGACACGAATTTGTTCCATACATGGCTCTCGTAGCCCATCGTTAACCGAACAGGGTGATGGCTCTCTTAGCTCATCATGTAACACATTCATGTCGTTTATTCGTCTCACACGACTGTTAATTTCATTATTAGATATTTGCGGGACCTCTTTATCCGGCAAACTGTCTGAAAAGGCATCGCTCAACTCGGTGCCTCTGTGCCTTTAAATAGCTCTGTGGGTGCATCCTCCTCCTCAGAGTTCGATGCACTTGATGACTCGCGTGAATTTTGTGCTTGACCATTGCCATTGGTCAACATATGTGTATTTCTTCTACTTCGAACTCGCTTACCAGCTGGGTATATTTCCCAAGCATTTTGGTTCATAAAGTCAATCCCTAATAGAAAATCAGTTGAAAAGGCAACCCTATTATCTACAGTTTGAAGTCGGATTGGGTAGGCATCATCATCCACACATAAATAAAACTCTAGTTCACCCAAATTAGGGATTTCGCTTCCTTGCGCGTCGGTCAATCTAATACGAGATTTGGTGATATCATACCTGCTGGGTACCAACTTAGCGATTTATTCACAAAAGCTTGTTTTACTAAGGAACTTGCCGCTCCGGTATCCAACATAGCGGTAACCGGCAGTTGCCTTGCTCGTCCTCTTACTACTAGTTCTTGTAATGGGTTCATTGGTACTAGCCTAAAGGGAAGGGATTTACTTAATACTGAGGAGGTCCTTCGTCTGGCGTAAGGCCTCTCCTTAAAAGAGATTCCGTATAGTACGGGCGCTCAACCTCCGGGTAAAGCTCAGGATACCCCAATTCTTCATAAGCAGTGGGAATATCGTCTCGTTCGGACCCAACTACGAGAATATTAGTTGTACTAGACTCTACGAATCGATTCCTTGTTCGATCGGTACCAGTTCATTGTGGTGGTTTGGATGGGAAACCCTTTGAATTCCTCACTGCTACAGGCGCTCGGTTGTAGCTTTCACATTTTGGGGTTTCACCTCTCTTGTGTTCGTTCTCACGGAATACAACACAGTATGAGAGATTCCTACATTCTGCCGCATAGTATCCTTTGACCTCTCAATTATGACACCTAGGACTTTATCGGCATTGTATCATTCTGTGTCCAAATCGATCATCGACCTCTCTATCCTGGAAGTGTTTGCACGTCTATCACTCCTATCCTGGAAGTGTTTGCACGTCTATCACTCCTAGGTAGACTCTTTTTCCCCTTATCATTTCTATCGTTCGCATACCCGGGTTCGTATCTGGTTGAGTCACCGAATGGGTGTATGAGCTTTCCCATATATATACCCAGTACTTGGAGCTAGGTAGATATGGCTGTTTGGTTCCTGTGGCGGTTGGCCAAATGCCTCTGGTTTATCCTCTTTCGGTTTGCTTAAGGCAATGTTAACGTCCTCATCTAACTTAATTTCATTCTGGAATTTCTTTTATGCAGCAGGAGAAATGTTTGCGTAAATTGCAGTTGCAGCTAATAGAATCTATATCTCCTTTATAATACTACACCGGAAGTTTAATGAGGTTTCTACGGCTTTAAGGGCTTCCCCGACTGTTTTATATACGCTGCATGTAAAAACGTGTATATCCTCTTTCTTGTCTTTATTCCACTTCAGAGCGAATACCGCAGCTAATCCAGTCAAGGGCCATTCTTAATTTATTTGTTTGTAATGATGGCGGAACGCCTCTTTGAAAGCTTGCCACGTTGCGGCATTTTTCTTAACTAGGTTGGTATCCAACAGCCAGATGCACATTTCTGATCTAAAGTTTACAGGTGTTTTATCGGAATGGCGATGCGAATTTAACAAATATATTTCGAATTATGTTGCCAAACTCATTTATAAGCCACCCGATCCATCTTAGCATCTTTGCCCCAGTTCCACGCTAATTCTTATTTTCCCGGTGTTTCTTCTGGTTTCATTTTGTTTAGTCTTTTAATTCGTTCCCGAAACACGCAAAATATTTGGGGGTTTCGCCCGTTTTGTTTTCTCTGATTTATTTCGTCCTTTAATTTGCCTTTATATACTGGAAGGTGGTGGGCTTCATATTTCATCGCACAGTTAAGAATGGCTGTGGTGACAGCTGAAACTAGATACTAGCTCTGTGCTTTAAAATAAATTCAGATTCATATATTGTGGTTTATCAATACTTTTTGCAATGCTATATATCGCGTCATTGCGATGTCTTCTAATACACACACACACACACATATATATATATATATATATATATATATATATATATATATATATATATATATATATATATATATATATATATATATATATATATATATGTCTGTGTGTGTGTGTATTTTGGGACACTGGGCTTTAGATATCAACTCTTATTTTCTATTTGCTTGTGTCTAGAATACATGAAAAAACACTTATTTATTTCAGACTTTGCTTTTGAGACCAGGATATAATACTAATAATAATAATAATAAATTTCTTATAATGCGCTCTTCAAGGCCGGAGGCCTTCATAGAGCGCACGTTCGGCTGTGGGCTAAGATCAGGTGAGTGAGTAAGCAATCCTGAACAGATGCGTTTTCAGGAGATCTAATTACGGCTGGAACAGCATTCCAAAGCTTGGGGGCACAGACTTAGAAGGAGCGGTCCCCCATTGAGAAGAGGGACGAGCGAGGAGTATTCAGGAGAGGAGCAGCATGAGATGACCAGAGGGCCCGAGGGGCGAGACGTTGGGAAAGAGCAAAGGAAAGGTAGGTTGGGGCCTTTTGGTGAAGGACCTTGAAAGTAAAGAGAAGAATCTTGAAATGAGAACGATATCTGACAGGTAACCAGTGCAGTTCCTGAACCAGGGGCTTAGAAGGGAAGAAGCGAGTGCGACGGAGGAGTAGTCGGGCAGCGTAGTTCTGGACTAGCTGAAGGGGACGTAGAGAGGAAGATGGTAGACTTACAAGAAAAGAGTTACAGTAATCAAGACGGGAGTAATGAAGGAGTAGTCAGCAGTCACAAGACTTTGGCGATCGAAGTGAGAGCAAATGCGGCAGATGTTACGGAGGAAACAAAGGGATGATTTACTAATATTGTGGATGTGGGGCTTGAAGGAGAGATGATCATCGAACACAACGCCCAGATTTCTAACAGAGTCAGACAAAGCGAAAGAGTTTCCACCCAGAGGGAGGGAGGGAAAGAAGGATTTAACTTTGTATACTAGAGCGGGGGTACCAACCAGAAGAACTTCAGTTTCGGAGTGGTTAAGTTTGAGGAAGTTAGCCGATAGCCAGTCCGAGATGGAAGAATAGGCAGACAGGAGGTCACAGATTGAGTGGGCAATGGTCGAGGGGGAAGAGTAAATAAAGATTTGAGTGTCATCAGCATAGAGGTGGAAGGATATAGACCGAGATTACATAGGAGGGAGCTAAGAGGGAATAAGTAGATACGAAAGAGGAGAGGGCCGAGGACAGAGCCTTGAGCGACACCAAAGCGAATGGGAGGGGGGCCAGAGGAGACATCGTCTATCACTACAGATTGGGTGTGAGGCGAAAGGTAAGAGCGGAACCAATCGAGAGCAACGCCAGAAATGCCAAGGAAATAGTGGAGGCGATCAAGCAAGACGGAATGGTCAATTTATGTTGGAATTTATGCGCGAAACAACTACTCTTTAATTGACCTTGGAGAGGAAGGAAAGTTGCGAGATCGGGTGATAGCTAGCTGGGTCGGAAGGGTTTAGCTTCGGCTTTTTAAGGATTGGACGGATTTGGGCATATTTGAAGGAAGAAGGGACAACATCAGTGGCAAGGGAGGTATTGGACAGGTGGAGGAGCATTGGGAGTATGACGGGCAATATTTTGATTAATAGCTTGGGGGGGAACGAGTCACGAGGGAAGTCAGATTTTTTTGAGCGCGAGAGTAAAGCAGACAGCTTCTGGGCGATCACGGCAGGAAATACGTTGAGCGGCTGTGGGGCAGGGAGATCAAGGAGAATGTGAGAGGCCTGTTCAGGCAATCACGGGAGGGAGGCACGGAGGTTGATGACCTTATCAGCGAAGAATTTTGAGAGGATGGTGGGACAGATGGAGGTGGGGACTTGGTGTGAGGAGGTAATAGAATAGAGCAGGCGGAAAACGGTATGGGGATTATTCTTATTGTCGGCTAGCAATTTACGCGAATAGGCTTCACGAGCAGATTTCAGTTTAGCAAAGTAGAGAGATGTCGCAAGACGGTAAGTGAGCGAAAGAGAAGTTGTATCTTGCCCACGAGAGCAAGCTTTACGAAGAGCTCTTTCATGGGCACGTAAAGACAATACTATCTCGAGGGTAGGAGTTCCAGCGAGTACCATGGAACGTGGTGACGGCGAGAGGATGAAGGAGTAATAATGGGGGAGTGGGCATTAAGGCAAGTTAGGAGGGATTGCTCCAAGGAAGAGAGGATTAATTCAAGGGAGGCAAGAGCGTCGGGAGGGGATAAATTAGAGGCAACGTCATTAAGGAGGGATGGGATGTCAATGTAGGCTAGCCGTCAATAAGGTTTTGGGATGAGAGGAGGCCGAGAGGGCGAAGAAGTGGGGGTTTAGACGTTGAAGTTAATAAGGTAATGGTCAGAAATAGCATTAGACAGGATAAAAGTAGTCAAGTTTGAAATTTGATATTCGGAAATTACAAAGTCTAAAATGTTACCATGGCAATGTGTTGGGGAAGAGACGTGTTGAGTAAGGGAGAAGAGGTCAAGGATCTCAAGGAAGGCAGGTAGATTAGGGTTAGTGACAGGGAGGTTGAAGTCCCCCATGATGAGAAGGTGACCCGAAGGGGGTAGACTAGCGAGAAGGTCACTAAATTCGTCAAGAAAAAGATCAAGGGAGTCGCTGGGCTCGCGGTAGAGCACAATAGTTGTTAGAAAGGGAACAGAATTAAAGAGAGATAAGGGCCTCAAAAGAAAGAAGATGGGGGATGGAAGGGTATTCAGAGACAGAGAGGCACTATGAATGAGAGCAACCCCTCCAACACGTTTGTTCCGGGGGTAAGGGGAGTAGACGTAGCCATCAGGGGTCGCTAGCGACAAGCAGCTATTACTCTGATCAAGCCACGTGTCACTGAGACCGAGGAGAGAGATACGCGAATTTTCCAGGAGGTCGTGAATGAACTCCACTTTATTAGCGACGCTTCTAACATTCAGTAGAGACGCATTATAAACTGAGAGTGGCGAGGTTAAAGGGGAGAGTGAGAGAGGCGGGGTAGACGGTTCAATGGAAAATAACTTTTTTAAGACCGAAGATAAACGAAGTCCCCTTTTTATAGGACGAGATTGATTTCGAGCTATTCCTAGTGCTTTACTTCTAGAGCCAACCTAGAGGGATACCTTACACCCACTATTAAGAGAAAGAAGTGTAGCTATGTCCATCATTAAGGAAGGATAAATATAAGTAGGATAAAATGGATAAAGATTTGACGTGGAGACAATAACAAAATAAAATTAGGGAAGCAACAGCGGAAATAAAAATAATCGGGGAAGAATATGATATGAAGAAAAAAGCAACAAATTCAATAAACACATCTACTAACGAAAACAAAACAAAAACATATACCGAGAATGGCGAAGTACAAAGCACGTGTCAAGGCAACTATAAAAGGCAGAATAATCCAGATAATGATATTTATATGAAATTTTCCTATTTCCTCTAGAAGGAAGTGGTGAATTTGAACTTTCATTTGCATAAAGTAGAAACAAAACGACATCATACAAAAATATCACTTATTTATTCTAGAATTACATAAATGAGACAATTAAAATATTAGAAATGAGTAGTTTTCTGTAGTTTATGCTTATACTGTAAATTACTTTCACGAATCAGCCCCCCAAGTATAGTCTTCGTCAGATTTTCATCATACGATCCTTGATAGCAGCGTTCAACGTCCAATAGTTCCTTGTAAAAGCGCTTGCCATGCTTCTCGGAGTACACTCCCATGTTCTCCTTAAATTTATCCAGATGAGCATCAAAAATATAGACTTTTCGAGACCTTCTGCAATTTATTTTGTGTTATTAAAGATTATTTTTTCTACTACTTTTTTAAATAACCCAGAACAACATTCAGTCATAGGTAAGTAATTAACGGCCAATCTGCGCTCGCTTTTTGTTATTTGCCCGCGTACACGGGGGAACGGTTTCCTTCACAGTTCCCACCCTCCGTTCATTAACTTAATCCCATCATCTGGTAACAGAGTCGAGGACAGGTCAACTGAGCGTCCTGTAGATCCATTCCCACCACTCGGCTAATCAAATTCCTTCCATAGATATATATGTATAGGCTATACTTCGACATAGAGTAAATATATATCTATATATATTATAAAAACTGGTGCCAGGTTTAGCAGGGTTTTTATAAGATCTTCCTTTAAGATGTCCTTTAAAAGTTCCTTTTTTGCATTATCTATAAAGGCTGAATGTTCTGGTTATTTAAAGGTGCAGTAAAATTATCTTCCCATATATATTTCTTTAGTGTGCGTCAACGACGTTTGCTTGGGTCATTTTTGTTGTGAGACTTTACGTCTCAATTTTATTCCTTGGCGGAATGGTCGCCTTTTTATCCGTCAAGGCTCATTCAAGATTGTGTATATTATTTTGAGTGGGTTTTAATTGACACAGTAAGGCTCTCGTTTTAATTATTTCCTTTTATAAGGCATTTTCTTTCATGCGCACATACCCCGTAAGGGGCACAGCGATTTGCCATCCTGGCCGCCGTGCTGACGGGATCCAGCACCCTGTCCGACCCCAGCTTAGCCTCTTCTCCTTCCTTAAAAACACTTGTTTCCTCGCTTTTCATACAACCTCTCCACAACTTTCTCTGGTCAGCCTCTAATTTCACAGGGTAGATGCTGACCTTCTTTTTCAACCAACCGTCCTGGATTGGGGCTGAGGATGGAGGGGACATCGTTCCCTAGCCCCTGTGCTCCGGTTCGGGATGGTGGTTTTTAACAACCTGCTTCATCCCCACCCATATCTTCCTCACATCCCTTTTACTTCTCACTTCACCACCTATCCTTGATTTTACGCCATGCCCAAGGTGGAGCTGTCATGCTGAAGGGCTGCCAGGCCCCCAGGGGGGAGGAGTAGCCTTAAATGGTGGCACCTGGCTTTGCCAGGCCCGTAAGCACCCCTTACAGAGTGGGCTACAGCGAGGGGTGATGTGCTATTGCCTCCCGTAATAAAAAGAGGGTCACCATGACCAATGATGTGTCAATCCCCCCACATTTAATTCCCCCTGTACCATCGACGGAGGCAACCTCGGGCAGCTCCGCCAAAAAAATGGAGGCCCCCCTCCCCTGTGCTTCGACAAAGGACCCTCCATATTTCTCTAACCGGAGAGGAGGCTTACTCCTCTTCTGAAGGTGCTTTCGGGCACCTCCTTATTTCCAGCGGCAGTCCCTCCTTTTCTTTCTAAGGGAACTGCCAAGAAAGCCAGCAGGCAGCCCATTGACGACCGCTCCTCTTTGAAGCAGCTCGATAGGGCAAACCCCCTTAAGGGGGAAGAGGGAAGCCAGACCCTTTCGGTCGCCTCCCTCAAAAGACCTGCTGGCAAGAATACTCAACCTTGCCGGGGTTAAGGCCTGTGCCTCCCAACACATGACTAGTGAAACTTCCAACGGGACCTGCAATGTCCTGGGAGGGGATGGCCAACTGGAGGCCACTCCTCAGATATACATGGTCCTTGAGGCAACCCAGCCTCGGACGGTAGGGCTTTCCATGGAGGCGAATCCGGGCTCGGCGTCAAGCACCGAACCCGAATCTGCCTCTATGCAATGTCCTCCTCAAACGGCTAGGGTTTCTGAGGCAGTACAAGGAGGGAGGGGATCTCCTCCGACCGGTGCTTCTAAGACTGCCAGGACCTTCTCCATTTCGGAGAAGGACCTAGATGAGGCCAGTCCATCTGGCATGGGGGCTCCTTCCTGTGGAGGTGAGAAGCGGGTTCATTCCCTGACCTCCTCTCCGAAAAAGAAAAGAAACAAGAAAAAGACAAAGAAGACTCGGGCTCCTCTCCATCCACCGGGGCTTCCGGGACGGATGGGTCTGCTGCTACGGTAAGCGACCAAGCCAAGATCGGCACATACGGCCCCTCTGCAACCTGGGTGCGGAGACCCTGACTATGACAAAGATCAAAAGTGCACAGGGCGGAGCCTCGATGACATCGGGGCCCCTCATCCAGAGGTTATCTGGCGTTTTCGAGCCCACTGGCTTCAAACGCTTAATCGTTATTCACTCCACTGATGGTAGCATGTTTTCCAAGGGCAACATGATCCATCAGATGAGAGCATTAGCTAGTGCAATTGGTAGAGAGCCGAAGGTGACCCGTTTCTCGGACGGGAGCCTTCTGGCAAATGCGGCGAATCCCGCCGAGGCGGCCAAGATAAGTGATTTTCGGACACTTGATGGTACCCCGGTGAGTTTGACGCCGCACTCTACCATGAACTTTGTGAAAGAAGTAGTTTATGCAAGGGAACTCGCTGACAACTCCATAGAGGACATTATCTTAAAGCTGGCCGACTATAGGGCGGTCAAGGTCGAACGTGTGATGAGAAAACGGAGGGGCCTCGAGACCCACCGCTACACTATTCGTCACGTTCGACTGTGACAAGCTCCCTGAGTCGGTGCGTGTTGGTTGTCACCCCTACCGCGTGAAGACAATTCGTGCCACTGCCGCGGCGGTGCTATTACTGTCACCGCTTCAGCCATACGAATCGTTCTTGTAGACGTGCAAAGTCGGAGTCCCCCGAAGTCTGTGTAAAGTGCGTCAAGGCCGCACACGATCTGTATAAATCGTGTGTGGCCAAGTGTGTCAATTGCGGAGAGCCGCACCCCGCTTCTTCGAAGCAATGTGGTGCATATCTCCTTGAGAAAGTAATCATAGCATGTTCCGGCCCAGGAACGAATCTCATTCCACAAGGCTAAGAACTTAGGTGTGGCGCCCCCGGCTCTTCCTGGGACGTCATATGCCTCAATAGATAGAAAGGCACACTCTGCTCCTGGCCGATCCAGGCCAAGAAGCACGGATGTTTCTGCCCCCATTCAGAGCCCTTCTGTGGGCTCTACTCAACCTGGGCGCTCCTCTGGTAAAGCTGGCACGAAAAAGGGTTCGCACCCAGCCCCGGCTAAAACCATGGTTCCACCCAATTCCTCCAGCGTGACCAACCCATGTAAGGTGAAACGTCCACGCGCCTCCACCGAGTCGTTAGACTCACTAGAGGCAACACCCCTGAAGTTGGTTGCCAGGCCATCTTCCGGGGTTCCTAAAGCTATCCCCCGAAAGAAGGCCTGCAACAAAGGAGCTTCGGCTCCTTCGCCCACGCCTAGTATTGGGCAGAGTGGCTCGGAGTCGGTAATTCATCGAAAAAAGAGCCCAGCGCCTCGGAAGTCGCAACGTTCGCCTAAGGTTTGAAGGCGGAGGGAGGAAAAGACTCGCATGGTGAGCGCAACCTCCTCCAATAAGTCCTCGAAAGCGACAGCGCCTTCAGCACATTGTCCGGCCAACAGCAACCGGGGTTCTGCCTCCGGGAAGCGTACGGCCATTCCTGTAAGGGTCTTCTGTTCGAAGAGGGCCCCCGCGTCTGCTCCAAGCTATGTCTGGAGGGCATATTCCTTCAATGGAATTGCCGTGAACTCCGGGCCAACTGGGAGGAGCTGCGGAGGCTCGTCTCATCCCGTTCCCCGTTAGCTATCGTTTTGCAGGAGACCATGCTAGGCGCGTGCCCCCTGCCCCCCCTCCCGGGATTTAAGGGTCTTGCGACCCCACCACCGTGGGATGGCCAGGCTGGGGGATGCGCGGTTTACACCCGGCATGATGTCTCCATTCTTCCTTTCACTTTAGATACTTCCTTTCAGGCAGTGGCTGTGCAGCTGCACCTGGATAGGAAGTATACTATCATTTCTGCGTACATTCCACCGTCAGCTGACTTTGACGCGGGGGACTTCCGCCGAGTCGTGGCATGGTTGCCGAGGCCCTTTCTCTTGCTTGGAGATCTGAACGGCAGTCATCCTCTCTGGTAAGATTACTGAATGAATCCCAAGGGAACAAGTCCTTGCCAATCTGATCGAAGAGCATGAGATAGGTGTCCTAAATGGGGATGAGTTTACACACCACTGCCCGAGAACGGCTCGATTTTGTTGCCTCGACCTATTTTCTAGCCGGGATGCTGCTCCGCCAGCATTCAATGCACGTCGAGGTTTCACGGATGGGCGCTGGTTAGACTTTACCTCCAGAGAAAGAGAACCCTTCAACGACAGGTTTACTGTGAGTGAATTGCCCTCCGTTCTTGCTTCAGGTGCGGACACCGCTCATGGTCTGGACGATGTCCCGTACGCCATGCTTCGACACCTGGGTGAGCGAGGCATAGCCTTTCTCATAGATTAGTTTAACAGGATCGGGATGGAGTGTCTCCTCCCAGATTCCTGGCGAATCGCTACTGCGCTTTCTGTCGTTTCCGAATTGGGCACACTCTCGAGAAGCACCTCTATTTGATGGAGCGTTCTACTGTTAATACTGCGTTGTCCCTCAGACTGTTGAGCACATTCTTGTCGAATGTCCCAGTCTGGGTGATTTTCACGCACGATACCTGTCCCGGTACCGGGATGGGTGGGGTCGCTACCGCCTGTCCCTTGTACTCGGAACGAGTTCGTGCACATTTACTTGTGGACTTGGTGACTTTTGGGGGCAGGCTGGGCTTCTCCCCTTTATTTAACTGTTTTATTTTTTGTGTTATTGTTTTCTTTGTAGATCGCACGCTCCTGCGCCGGGGTGAGGGGGACCTTCCCCCGACGCCGGAGATTTCTTCCTAATTGTTTTGTTTTCATATTCTTATTTTAAAGTAACCTAGTGCTAGGCTGTCGTGATTTCGGCAACTTATGCCCAACTGGGCAGTCGCCAAATAGGCTCCTAAAATAAAAAATATATAAAAATAATAATATTCTTATCCGGCTATTTCCGGTAGGGGAATTTTAAACCTTCACCCCCGTCCCCCCATCCCTACAAAACAACAACAACAACATATAATTAAGTCTGCAAATCCCCGGGTTGTCAATAGGCGTTCCCTAACAATGGCTCAAGGTTAAGTCCGTTTACTACTGTTTCTCTTAAACTTTTGATCTTGTAGTATCTAAAGTCGTTTGTTACAAGTGAATACCGTACTTATAGTCAATTTCCTTTAGATCTAAATCGTAGTAAAGGGAGTCACACTAGAAGCTAGATTTGAAGCGAAGTTGTGTTACAGAGTCACAATTATTCCCTGAATTGGGACATTTTTGAGAGACGAGCGGACGCCATGCCGTTACTGGTTCGTACCTTGTCCCCTTTGTGTTGACCCCTACCCACCTCAAGTCGAAATGTGAGTTTGTTATCCCCAAGGACGGGAAATTAATGTGTCCCTAACTACGACCAGTAAGAGACATTCGAGTCCGTAGGAAAGAAAATTGGATTGGATTTCTCGGTCTTTGTCTCTTAGCTGATTTTTGTCCCCCTCCGCTGTTCGCATTGCTTGCCCCTGCGTGGGGGGTGAGGCTGCCAATTACCCACACCCATGCGATTCAGCCTCCCTTAAGGGACAGCGTCGTGGTCGAGTTTGCAAGTATTGCCACTCATCTACACCCATCCAAGGGTTGGACAACCCCTTGGCTCTGAGCGCCCCAAGTAGTATCCTCTCTGAGCTATTCGTGCTTTGTATCTATCTCAAATTTTTCCTTCGTAGTTCAAACATAAATTTTCAAATAAAAACATAAATATGAATAATAAAGAATAATAAATTGATGAACCAGAGAACAGTGAGTTCCCAGTGGCGTCTATTACACCCTTGGGGCATTTGAATCTCCGCACACCCTGGGTAGCAGTGCCCTACACACCACGGCTCCTGTGAATTAGTAAAAAAAAAATACCCCCGGTCTCCTACCAACCTTGGTGGGGATGCCCTCGTTGGTTTTGTTTTATATTTGGTGAACAAAATCCGGTTCTCCTTCGTGTCTCTATGATTCCCCCTTTCCCCGTTGTGTTTTCCCGCCCCAATCTCCCTATTCCAACTCCGGAACGGGGCCGCCTATCCCCCTATCAGCACTCGCCCTCTCCTCTTTCCCCTCCCCACCACAAAAACCAAACAAAAAGAGAAGTAATTAAATTGATGCACAAAAAAGGAAGTGAATAATATTGATGAAAGATCCAATGGTCGAAGGGAGATTTCTTAGATATTTGAGCCCATTTTTAGTTGCTTAATTCAGCGATAATTTTTGAGAGAGAAAACGAGGGACCAAAATTGAGGACTAAAAGTACTCCCCAAATGAAATATATTAAAGCAAACTCGCTCACCCCTTAACCATTCGAGGAAGCAACCTTAGTATATGTTTTGGTTGATGGTTGTAACCATTCGATGAAGCAACTTTAGTGTATGTTGTGGTTGTTGGTTGGCTCTTTCTATCTCGAGAGATTCGTCCGTGTTGTATGGATGCTACGCTTGAAACAGGACAACGAACCACTGCTTCCTCACACTCCTTTTCACTTCCAGGACCTTTGAGGGAACCACCTTTTGGTTGTCCCTGGTGCCACACATCGATCTCTCTCTCAAACTAGTAGACTCCTTAATATTTCGGGACTATTTGCCTCTGTCCGTTCCAGGCCGGAAAGTCCCAATTGTCCCCATCCTAGAAATAGATCTAACGGTTTCTGGTCCTTGGCCTCCTCCCCGTCCCGGGGTGTATTCACAGCCTTGGTCGAGTACCAGTGTATACCGGGAAGTGCCTACCCTCTACTAGGGCTGAAAGCTCCCTAGCTATGGCGAGTACTAGGTACAGGGTGGTCTGGGTCGTCGACTCTGCTCACCTTCCTCCACTACACACACAAGGTGGATTCCAGGACTGATTGTGCGTACATGATTACATTCTGGAATTTTGATCCTAGGGAGACTTTTTTCTTCCCCCTCCCCCGGGTTATTAGGAAGTGGGGAGGGGCTCATGGTAGCTACTTACCATGGGCCTTTTTTTGCTTTATTCTGATAATATCGGGACGATCGAAGGCAAGAGCGGGAGTGCGGATGGGAATCCGCCACCTAGCATGTCTTCACCCTCCCGAGGTGTGGGTGAGGACGAGGTAACACGAGACACCCCTTATGGGAATGGAGGGGCTCCCCTCCCCCCATCCAATAAGGCAAAGGGACTTGCCCTTGGCCATCTCTGGACGCGCTCTCTGCCAGCTCCACCTCTGGAAAAGAAGTGACCCCCCCACGTGGTTTCTCAGGGCCCCTTCCTACCCTCCTATCCCGAAGAGGAGGCTTATCCTCTCCTAGGCCTACGGTGGATCTCCCCCTCACCCTGATCTATGGAGGAGCCCTCGGGTAACCCCATCTACCTACTAGCGGCAGTCTCTCTTTTACTATTTCAGGGGACTGCCAAGAGAGCAGGCAGGCGGCCCAAAATTGACCGCTGCCATTGGGAGTGGTTTGAATGGTCCAACCCACTTAGTGAGGCAAGGAATGGCACGGCCCCGAAGGTCCGTGCCCCTACAGTTTGCTGGGGGTCCTTGCCCCACCCTCTTTCCCGATGGATGTCTGTTTGCCGGCCAGAGACAACAAAATGTATGCCGAGTGGGATTCCTGACACCTTGGAGGATAAACATATGGAGATCCCCCCCTCTTCCTGAGATGGACCTGGCCCCGGAGGTCACCTAGCCCTACAGGAGAGGATCTTCCATGGGGTCAAACCCGGGCTTGATGCCAAACAACGAACTTGAGTCTGCCCCTGTGTAATTTTCTCCTCGGACGTATCGGGTCCATGAGGACTCGGAAGAAGAGGGACTTCCTCCCACGACTGGTTCCACTTTGACAGCGAGGACCTTCTCCATCTCGGAGAAGGATCTTGCTGGGGTCGGTCCATTGGGCCTAGAGGTCCCTTCCTCCGCTGGGGAGAAGCGCGGGATAATTCGAAATTTGGGTACTCGATACAATATCCTATTTTTCTTAGTGAAGCCCCAAGTCTTGACAAAGCAGAAGTAGCAATCCGTCTCATGGTTAGTAGGCTCTCGTCACACATGGAATGGAAAAAATTATGAAGCGTTAACAAAAGCGAATTTTATCAAAAGTTGTTTGTGTACCCAAGTTACAATTGCACTTAGGTAATTTACAGTCCAAAAATGACTAAGTTACGTAGTTTATGAAATCATAAACTTACCATCGGAACCTCAAAAGGTATTTTTGACTCCGAACCCTTCGTCCAATGTCGGAGTCTTTTAATGCATACAGTGCAGGCTTTATATGGAACCCATGATTTATCTTGATCCCCCAATTGTATGCCAAAATAAGCTACGTAAGCTCTTTTCACGAAGTCTGTTATATTTCCTCGTTGATGTGAAAGTGTAAAATTTCCACATATGTAGCAAAATGAATCAGGAGAGTTTTTGCATATGAACTTTGTAATGCTTGAGGGCATATTACTTGATTGTTTTGTCCATTTGTAAAGGTATTTCAATTCCTTATTTTCAAAATCTGAAATATAAAAACAAACTTTAGTTTAAATAGGTACTAAAAGATAATTTTAATGTGAAACTGCAAAAAATTGAGCAAGTATTGAGAAAATATCCTTTTTATAAATATGATGAAAGAGGAAGCGTGTTGAACAAAATCAGGACCTGATAGAGTAAAACGGAGTAAATATTCCTGTTCAACGCACCCAATTTACGTAAATTAGCGGTCAAATCTAAGTCAATAAACAAAAGGTTGAAATTTGTTCTCCAGTGTTATCTTTGATCCATACTCAACCTGCACTCTGCCACACGCTCATCCAACCAAGGACATTCAACATACTTATTCCCATTTACTTCAAGCTCCCTATTGCTCGCATGTGCGTGTATATCCTGACCCTGCCCCCCCCCCTCCACTAGGGACGTGGTTATGTTGAATAAAGGGTCCAGATCTCTCTTTCCTGATTTCTCTCCTCATCCTCACACTTCACTTAGGGGTGGGGGGAGAAGAGCCCCCTTTCCCATTAGAGTGCAGCTAATAAAAACCTGCGTCTCCATCTATTTCATGAGTCGAGGTCGTTATATTTAGTCTGCTCCCATAAGGCGGCGCAACTCGCATCACGCCGGTGCTATTCCTGTTCCCCCATCACACAAGTTAAATGGTGGGTGAGGGAGAGAGAGAGAGAGGATTCAATTGTGAAAATGCACAAAATCTTCATCCATTATAAATTTATGGCTTTTGTTTTGTTTTAGGTGTTTGGAAGCGGTCGTTTCCTGAGTGGTCGAATTCTGCTTGAGAACCATTTTCGACCCCAATTGGTCACCACCCCATTGTCTCCTCCTCACCCTTGAAGAGAAAATGACAAGGACCATTGAAGACCTCCCTGATTTGTTCATGGAAGGAATCTTCTCTTTGTTAGAACTTTCATTCTTGGTTAATGATGTCCAGTTTAACAAACGATTTAATGACCTGATTCGAGCCTCTTGTCTGGAACTCGATCGGGTACGACCGTCTGGACTACGAGACAATGGATACCAACTTCATTCAAAAGTTCCTTGATAAGTGTCGCAATTTGGAACATTTTGTGATCATTTTGGTATATCCACATTTGTTGCGTTGTTTGACTCTCACAAAAGTGTGCCTACCTCGATTGCAATCAGTATTTTTCTCCTACACCAATTTGAAGATAGAGAAAACTATTATAAGTATTATTAAAAGCTCGCCGCTGCTTCGACGTGTTGAGATGGAAGGGGAATTGAAGCCTGCATTGATCGATGCTATCTCCGAGATGAGGGAATTATCCTCTATCTGCCTAAAGAATTTTTATTATAAAGAAGAAATATCCTTAACTCCACTGGTCCAAAAGTTTTCAAAGCTCGAACTCATTAAGGTTGAAAGTAGGTTCATCTACCATGAAAAAGTTTAAAACTCTCCTAAGTCACTACTCCACTACCCTAAAGAGTCTAAGTTGGATGACTCGGATCGAGGACGTCGACGTTTTGTCCATATCAAGATACACCGTATTGTCCGAGCTGACTCTCAACTGTTACCTCCTTACTGATAACTTATTAAAAGTGATCCAGAAGATGTCACCCTTGACATGTCTCATCTTAGAAAATTGCTATTTTTCAGCAGAGGGTCTCGAGCAATTCTTTGAAAACGGTTCCTTCCCTAAATTTAAAAGACTCGGTCTCGTTTACTTAATAAATTTTAAATACTCGATCATCGATGCCATACCACATTAGTACCTAAACCTGGAGGCTTTTAAGCCGTCATGTCGCAACTCTTCTTCAGTTGAGAGATTTCGTCGTTTACTAAGACGTTGTGATCGCATACGAGTACTTAACAGAGTCCCCAAGGAATATCAATATGAAAAAAAAGCAGACTTTTACCTGATTTACTTTTGAAATTACCTGACCATTAAATCGATAATTTTCTACTACCTATTGTGAAATAAGTCATATAGTAAAGTTTAAAGAATATGTACTATATTTTGCGTAAAATGTGTACAGAGAAAGCAGGAATAGAGCCGTGACATAGAGTGGAAAATATAAAAATCTGAAACAAATTACCCTACTTTTTTCTTAAAAAACTGGCTTTACTTGACCTGTGTGAACCTTGCTTAAGCTTTATCTTCAACTAAGATTCATCTTTCTTATTAGCAACCTTCAAATTACCTTCCGGGATTGACCTATCTTGAGTTAGACGATTATTCTGGAGTTGATTCCAATTTTGCGGAGAAATTCATCAATTCCCACCCTAATTATAAATGCCACGAATATTTTGAATATAAATTAAAATATTGTGAAAGGTACGACCTCTATGAAAGACATCTCAAATGTCCCCATTCGATCCCCCTCTTGGTAGATGGTGGTTGTGGTTGCCTCTATAAAATCCCGCCTGGTTACCAACCTAAGTGGCGGCTCTAAATGGGCTTCTTAATGATGTTTCACACCTTATCATTTCAAGGGTGAAAATATTCCATGGGTACAAATAATACACTTTTCTCTCCCTAATTTCATTTCCTTTGACTTTCCCTTTGGTTTCACGAGGCGAGGTTGGTTGGTAACGACACACTCGCACATTACCGCCATTGACCCCGCTCGCAACTCAGCAGCCACTATCAAGGTTTAGTCGTCTTTCCTTCCCAGGGGAGATGAAGATCGCAGACCCCCCCCATCCCCCGATAGGTGTTCAAGAAACCCTCTAGGCTGCGCGAGGATTTTAAGTGATCCATGAAGACTAAATAGTGTACCCTCCAGGCCCCAACACCCAGGTTTTCCTTGCCGCACCCGTGATCTTCAGGAACTTCGCCCCCCTACAGATTCGTTCAAAACCACCCCCTCTTCGCTACACTACTTCGTAGGAATCTTACAAAGCGCTTCATCCCCTTCCTCCATGTTGGGGGGGGGAGGAGGGTTCATGTGCCAAGGATAATTAAAACTGTCTTTTTTATCTCTATCCATCACTTTATTAGTTTTTTATTTTGTAAAAATACTAAGTGAAATAAAGGAAAAAGAGTGATGATCAAAAGAAGGACAAGTAAAAATTGACTAAGGTAAACAAATCCCGATGGAAGGTCAGTGGCGATCCTAAGGATAGGAAAGATGAGACCCGAATGGGTCCTTCCGAATTGAGTAGTCTCCCTAGAGGTGGCGGCTACCATTCAAAGCTCCAAGTACAATATATGGCATCGGCAACCATGCCACGACGCGGCGGAAGGTCCCCGCATTGAAGTCGACTGACGGGGTGAATGTTCGCAGAAAATACATCATACCTCTGATCCGGGTGTAGTGTAACTGCACTGCCACAGGCTCAAAGGAGGTATTTATCAGAAATAAAGATCGGAGACATCTTGCCGGGTCTAAATGGCGCATATTTCTTCCGTGGTGGCTAGGTTGCAAAACCCCTGTATCCAGTAGGGGTGGGGATGGGGTCACGCAGCTGTCATGGTCTCGTGCAAAAAAGATACCTAACGGGAGAAGAGGCTCCGTAGCTATTCCAAGTTGGCCCGGAGTCCGCGGCAATTCCAATGAAGCGCCAGGACCAAGTCCTTAGCATCGCATAATGACAGACGATCCGTACCCTGAATAGCCAGGATTTCATTCACCAGATAAGGGCAAAGTCTGCATTTGAAAGACTACTCTACTCGCCTGCCTGAGTACACGAATGGCTGTTAAGCTGACCTTTCCGTGAAGCTTGATAAGGGCAAAGACTGCATTTGAAATTTTTCTCGCCTATGTGAGAAAAGGAATGTTTCTTAATATCACATTTTGTTGCAGCCTGATAAGGGCAAAGGTCGCATTTGAAAGGCTTCTCGCCAGTGTGCATATATGAATGGTTTTTAAGCTGACATTTCGTTGCAGCTTGATAAGGGCACAGGCTGCATTTGAAAGGCCTTTCGCCAGTGTGAGTACGCATATGCAGCTTAATATGCTCTTTTCTTGCAGCCTCATAAGGGCAAAGGTCGCATTTGAAAGGCTTCTCACCAGTGTGCATATATGAATGGTTTTTAAGCTGATATTTCTTTGCAGCCTGATAAGGGCACAAGCTGCATTTGAAAGGCCTTTCGCCAGTGTGAGTACCTATATGCACATTAATATCTTCTTTTCTTGCAGCCTCATAATGGCAAAGGTCGCATTTGAAAGGCTTCTCGCCAGTGTGCACATATAAGTGTTTTTTAAGCTGATATTTCGTTGCGGCCTGATAATGGCAAACGCTGCATTTGAAAGGCTTTCCGCCAGTATGAGTGCGCATATGCAGCTTAATATGATCTTTTCTTGCAGCTTGATAAGGGCAAAGACTGCATTTGAAAGGCCTTTCGCCAGTGTGAGTACGCATATGCACCTTAATTTCCTTTTTTCTTGCAGCCTCATAAGGGCAAATATCGCATTTAAAACGCTTCTCGGCAGTGTGCGTATATGAATGGTTTATAAGCTGACTTTTCCTTGCGGCCTGATAAGGGCAAAGGTCGCATTTGAAAGGTTTTTCGCCAGTGTGAGTACGCATATGCACCTCAATCTCACGTTTCGTTGCAGCGTAATAATGGCAGAGACTACATTTGAAAGGCCTTTCGCCAGTGTGAGTACGCATATGCACCTTAATTTCCTTTTTTCTTGCAGTCTGATGAGGGCAAAGGTCGCACTTGAAAGGCTTTTCACCAGAGTGAGTATATGAATGGCTTTTAAGTTGATCTTTCCTTGTAGTTTGATAAGGGCAAAGACTACATTTGAATTGCTTGTCACCAGGGTGGGTTCTTAAATGTATGCTTAAACTTCTCTTCTGTGCAGTCTGATAAGAACAGGAGTAGCATTTATAGATTTTCTTATTCATTCTTGCATGATGCAACGCATGCGAATTTGTGTGTGTCGACTGGGAGGGTTTGGAGTTGTTTTCGGTGCATTTTCCTGGGATTTCAGATCTTGAATATATACCCTTAGTCCAATTTGGTCCAAACTCAAGGGCTCGAGGTGGCGATATCATACCATTAACTTGTGGAATAACCTTAAGATTACTGGAAGAACGCAATTTCATCTCCTGGCAAAGAAACAATTAGTTATTTTACAATCTCTGGGTCACAATCTTTCTGGTGTATAAGAGAACATTCCTGCAAAATCCATCCCAAATTCATTCTTTAGGACTCCCGAATCTGACAATGACCTCAACAAAAAAGTGATATTATATCTTGAGGCATTCCGCACCAGACAATCACGAATTTCTTGAACAAGGAGATGAGAAGAACCGAAAGAACGTAGTGATTCTAAAAGTTATATAGTCAGTATAAATAAAATTTTTAAAAGTAAAATAAGGCAGAAATTAAAGAGAATATGTATGTGATAATTCAACAGTTAAATAGAGGATATCTTAGACAAGATTAACTGCAGAGATGACTGTGATACATAGCTGATGCGTCCCAACTGTGGCTCGGTCTCGATCCTTCTCTATAGATTCGGTAAGATGAGAATGGGAGTTTTTTTTTTAATTAAAGAGCTCTATGTTGGCGGTTGCCACGAGGGCATGATTTTTATTTTTATTTTTTAATTTAGAGACCATCTCTCGGCTGGCGCCTAGGGCAAAAATTTCAGTAATTAACGGAAAGCCTAATACTAGGTTATATTAAAAAAGAAAATAACATGGGCAAGACACAAGCTAAACAACAAATAAAAACAAAAGCAACAAGTAAACGCGCTCCAGAGTCAGGGATACGCCCGCCTCCACCCTGGCGCAGTAACATGCGACCAACAACAGATAGTAAAATAAAATGGAGGCCAGCCTCATTCAAAAAGTCGTGTATGCCGCGCAAGTCTGTGTGCACGAATCAGTCCCGAGTACAAGGGACAACAGGTAGCAACCGCGCTCGTCCAAGTACATGGACAGGTAACGTTCGCGATCACTCAGATGGAGACATTAGGCAAGAATGTGCGCAACAGTCTGTGGAAAACGAAGTCGTCATACTAAGGCGCAGGCGAACGCTCATTCAAATGACGGTCCGTCCCACGAGTGTGTCAAATTCGGAGACGACAGAAAGCAATCTTAAGCCGCATCGGAAATGGGTGGGAGGTGCAAGAGACAGTCGCGGCGATATGCACGCGACTTGAAATTCCCCTCAACCGTCTCCCATCTTATTTGCCAAACAATCTGTATTCTGGCCATGTAATCGGTGTGGGGAAGAGCGAAACGCTAGTTTGGTCGCTAGGTCCTCGCGGACTGTCTAGCGTTCTCATTCCCCGCAATTCCTACATGTCCAGAATCCAGCACAAAATAATCTCGACATCCGCCCGGTTCGCCAAAACCCGACGTTACGGATATTCTGAACCAGGAGATGCGGAGATTCCAATGCCCTGATAGCACCAAGGGCGCTTTCTGAGTCGCTATAAATCACAATCCCGTCTCCAAACAAGACACGTCGATATATCTACCCTACCAACAGATGCACAACTGGCCTTGCACCGCTGACTTCAAAAAGAGGGGAAACCGAACACCTCTTGGGACTTGGAGCATCCGTATACACTGCCACGGTTCCAGCGTTGCAGGGAGGGTTCTCCAAAAAGATCAACTGCAATATTCCAGGGTGTGTAAAAGCTTTGGGAGCAGAGGCGTGGCGACAAATAGTCTGTCCGGGGTAGCGTCAGGGCGGAACCAGGGGCACTACCGGCCAGAGAGTGAAAACGAGCTTTCGAAGGAGTTTCCTAACAAAACCCCAAAAGACTTTGGGTATGACATTCTCTCGGTGGCATAGGCACAGTCGAGATCAGCTGCGGATGCACTGAGAGCTATTGGCGACTGAAGGAGGCGCCGGAGTCGGGTGTACAGGCGAATAATGCACTGTGCGCCGTGCAGAGTGAGTGTCACATCCACAGCATCGACAGTAGGCTATAATTGGGGGACGGGCGGTGTGATAGATAGAGTCTACCCTTCACAATGCACGCAGGACTGCGAATGGATAAAACTAGCATCCGTAGTCGAGCTTCGAACAAACAAAGGATCGATGAAAAAGTAAGGCAGTAGCCCTATCAGAGCCCCAGTCGTTGAATGTCACGAAACGAAGAAAATCCATGGCGCAGGTAAAAGATACCCTAAGGGTGCTAATACGATTATCCCAGGTGAGAAATGGGTCAAATACAAGACCAAGGAACGGTGCGAGTCAACCACTTTCAGGCGCACCACATTTAAAAAAAAAGTCTGGATCAGGGTGGAGACGTGGATGGCGGCAGAAGTGCACCACCTTAGTCTTGGCAAAGCAGAGCTTCCGACATGGAGTGGAACTTGCGGAAGCTGCACTGTGCACAAGAGATGACCTCCGCTCTCTAGAAAAAGGCTAATCTAACACTTGCCAATTTCTCCATCAAATTACACACGCATGAGGTTAGAAAGATTGTGTGGAGACCGGCAGGGGTAGAGTGATCTCTCCTCGTTTTGCGAAAAGAGAGGACAGTAGCGATTCGCCAGGAATCTGGGAAGATACTCCGTATCCAGATCCTGTTGAACAAATCTAATAGAAAACCCATGCCTCAAAACATGACGTACAGGATACCGTACGGACAAAGGGAGGTGTCCGCGCATGGAACGAGTGGGGAACGCAGTTCACTGAAAGTAAACCTAGTGTTAAAGGGTTCTCCGCCTCTCGAGGTAAAGTTGAGTAGCGCCCTTCCGCGACATAACGGCGCACATTGAATGCTGGCGGAGCAACATCAGAGCTAGAAAGTGCGGGGAAAGCGGTCGCGAAGGATTCCGCCACGGACGCCGAGTCCGAGCTTGCGGTCCCATTCTCCTGGGGAACATGAAGGGGGTCATGCGAGAACTTGCCACGAATCCTTTTGACTCGCTTCAAAACCTCTGCTAGTAGGGTCTTTCCAGTTAGGTGAAGACACGTATGCCCGCCAAGAAAAGCGACTGGCGTTCTCCGAAATTTAACGGAACCTAGTCCTAGCTCAACGAAATTCAGCAACAATGAAATCGTTCGGAGGGCGCTTAAAGCGGATGTATGCATAACGCTCCTGTTTGATGGTCCTATTACACTCGGCTGACCACCACGGGAGAGGTAGGCGTGCAAAACAGCCAGACAATCTAGGAATAGTTAGGCCCACGGCAATGAGGTTGCCGGATAACTCAACGGCCTCATCTACCGACCTAAACTCATCGACTGAGATAGAGAAATCAGTGATTTCCTGAAATGCGGAACACAGAGCCCGCGCCAATCAGCACCGGGGAGGGCTATCGGGCGGCAGCGGCCCAGAAAAGGATATTTGAATGGGAAATTGATCACTACTATTGAGGTCATGGACCACCCCCCACCCAAAATCAGTCTGTGCATCCGGAGTACAAAGATAGATCGAGACAGGAAAATGAAGCGGTTCTCGGGTAGTGATGCGTAGACTCATCCACATTTAGGACACCTATCTCCAGCTCGTCGATCAGGTTGGCATGGACTTGACCACAAGGATTAGTCGAGTAGTCTCCCCAGAGGAAGCTTCTACCGCACAGATCTCCAAGCAAGAGAAAGGGCCTCGGCAACTGTGCCACGACGCGGCGGAAGTCCCCCACGTCGAAGTCGGCTGCAGGTGGAATGTCCGCGGAAATAACAGTATACCTCCTATCCAGGTGCAGCTGCACAGCTATTGCCTGAAAGGAGGTATCTAAAGCGAAGAGAAGAACAGAGACATCATGCCGGGTGTAAATCGCACATCCTCCCGCCCGGCCCCCATCTTGTGGTTTTGGGGTTGCAAAACACTTATACCCGGGGAGGGTGGGCAGGGGGCACGCGCCCAGCATGGCCTACTGCAAAACGATAACTAACAAGCAACGTTACGATACGAGCCTCTGTTTTTTTTGTTTTGTTTTTTTAATTAAGGGGCTATCTGGCGACTGCCGACTTAGGCATAAGTCGCCGTAAACAAACAGCCTAGTTCTAGGCTACATTAAAAAATTGAACAGGAAACAACAATAGAAAAGAAATGACAATAACAATAACAAAGCAATCACAAAAACAATAACAAAAAAAACAACAACAATTGAACCTGGTTAAATGAAAGGGAGAAGGCCGGCCTCCCCCCAAAAGTCAACAAGTCCACCAGTCAAAGTGCACGCACTCGTCCCGAGTACAAGGGACAGGAGGTAGCGACCCCGCCCATCCCGGTACCGGGACAGGTGTCGTGCGCGAAGATCACCCAGACTGGGACATTCGACAAGAATGTGCCGAACAGTCTGGGGGACGACGCAGTCGTTGCAATAGGGCGTAGCGAGCGCTCCATCAAATAGCGATGCGTCACACGAGTGTGTCCGATTCGGAGACGACAGAAAGCAGCCTGAAGCCACCGCGGCATTGGGGGATAGGTCCATGGGAACGGTCGCGGCACAATGGCACGCAACTTTAAGTTCCCTTCGACCGTCTCCCATCTTCTTTGCCAAGCAGTCCGAAGAGCTGCACGTATTCCTGCCATGTAGTCAGTGTGAGGAAGAGCGAAACGCTGGTCCGGTCGCAGAGTCCTCGCGGACTCTTTGGCGCCCTCATCGGCGCACTCATTCCCCGCAATTCCTACATGTCCAGGTAACCCAGCAGAAGATAATCTCGACATCTGTCCGGCTCGCCAAAACCGTGGCGTCACGGATTTCGCGAACCAGGGGATGCGGAGATTCCAATGCCCCGAGAGCACTCAGGGCGCTTTGTGAGTCTATAGATCACAATCCGGTCTCCGAACCGGGCACGTCGCGTAATCTCCCGTACCGAGTGGTGTATTGCCACCAGCTCGGCCGTGAAGACAGACACAGCGCCTGGTAGAGCCCCGCTGACTTCAAACAGAGGGGATACGGCGTGATGGCCGACCCCCTCTTGGGACTTGGAGCCATCCGTAAACACTGGCACGGTACCAGCGTGACACGATGTGTACTCCAAAAAGGTCAAACGCAATACTCCCGGCGCAGTACAAGCTTTGGGAGCAGAGGCGTGGCGACAAATAGCCAAATGTGGTACCCTCCAGGGTAGCGTTATGGACAGAACCAGGGGCGCCACCGGCCAGAGAGCTATATCTACCTCTCGAAGGAGTTTCCTGGCCCTCAACCCAAAGGGCTTAGGGTATGACTGGCGTCTCTCAGCGGCATAGGCACCATCGAGATCAGATGCGGATGAAGTGAGAGCTGTTGGCGACTGAGGGAGGCACCGGGCTCGCGCGTACAGGCGAGTGATGCACTGCACGCGGCGCAGAGCGAGTGGCATCTCCCCACCATCGACCAACAGGCTCTCAATGGGGGAAGTGCGGAAGCCACCGGTCGAAAGGCGAAGGCCGGTGTGGTGGATCGAATCCACCTTCCGCAATAAACGCTCGGCTGCGGATGCATAAAACTCGCATCCGTAGCAGAGCTTCGAGCGAACAAAGGATCGATAAAAAAGTAAGGCAGTAGCCCTATCAGCGCCCCAAGCGCTGAACGTCACGTAACGGAGAATATCCATGGCGCGGGTACAAGAGACCCTAAGGCTGCCAATATGAGCCTCCCAGGTGAGGCGTCAGTCGAATACAAGACCAAGGAAACGGTTCGACTCAACAACATCCAGGCGCACCCCATTAAGAAACAAATCTGGGTCGGGGTGAAGCCGTGGATGGCGGCAGAAGTGCACCACCTTAGTCTTGGCCAAAGAAAACCGAAACCTGTGCGCTTCGGCATAGCGAGAGACGCGGTTCAATGCCTGTTGGAGTCGACGCTCCACAGTTGGCATCTGGGCCGCGCCAAAAGAGATCGAAAGGTCGTTCACGTAGAGCGTAGCGAGAACATCTTCCAGCAGCACGGAGGTGATGCCGTTGATGCTCAGGGCAAAGAGTGTGATACTGAGGACACTTCCCTGCTCCTTTGGGCCGGAGAGGGCTCCCCCCACCCGTACGCGGAATCGACGATCTCGCAAAAATTCAGGATATAAACATTGGGAGGCGTCTCCTCGCCCCCATCGTGTGGAGTCTCCATGATACGGTATCGCCATGCGGTATCATAGGCCTTCTCCACATCAAAAAACACCGTGGCGTAGTGCTGTCTACGAAGGAAAGCTTCGTAGACGGCATTTTCCAGTCGGAGCAGAGCATCCGACGTGGAGTGGAACTTACGGAAGCCGCACTGTGCAGAAGACAGATGGCCTCCGCTGTCCAGGAAATAGGCTAATCTAACATTTACCAATTTCTCCATCAACTTGCACACGAAAGAGGTTAGAGAGATTGGGTGGAAACCGGTCGGAGTAGAGTGATCTCTCCCCGGCTTGCGAAAGGCGAGCACAGTAGCGATTCGCCAGGAGTCTGGGAGAAGACCTTCCACCCAGATCCTGTTGAACAAATCTAACAGAAAGGCCATGCCTCGCTTACCCAGGTGTCAAAGCATCGCGTACGGGACATCGTCCGGACCATGGGCGACATCACGACGTGCATTGAATGCTGGCGGAGCAGCATCACGGCTAGAGAATGCGGAAAAAGCGGTCGCTAAGAATTCCGCCACGGACGCGGGGTCCGAGATTGCGGTCCCATTCTCCTGGAGAACAGGAGGGGGGTCCTGCGAGAACTTGCCCCGAATCCTTTTGACTCGCTTCCACACCTCAGCTAAAGGGGTCTTCCCGCTAAGTGAAGACACGTATGCCCGCCAAGAAGAGCGGCGGGCGTGCTTCGAAATATACCGGAACCTAGCCCTAGCCCGACGAAATTCAGCGACAGTGAAATCGTTCGGGCGGCGCTTATAGCGCATGTAGGCATAACGCTTCTGTTTGAGGGCCGTCTCACACTCGGCCGACCACCATGGGAGTGGTCGCCGTGCAAAACGGCCAGACGTCCTAGGAATAGTAGTCAGGCCCACGGCGATGAGGTTGCCGGAGAAGAACTCAACGGCCTCATCTACCGACCTAAACTCCTCGACTGAGATAGAGAATTCAGTCATTTCCTGAAATGCAGGCCACCGCGCCCGCGCCAAGCACCACCGAGGTGGTCTCTCAGGCGGCAGTTGCCCTGAAAATGATATTTGAATGGGAAAGTGATCACTACCATGGAGGTCATCGACCACCTCCCAAACAAAATCCGGCTGTGCATCCGAAGAGCACAAAGATAGGTCGAGGCAAGAAAATGAAGCGGTTCTCGGACAGTGATGCGTAAACTCATCCACGTTTCGGACACCCATCTCAAGCTCTTCGATCAGATCGGCAAGGACTTGTCCCCTGGGATTTATGGTGTAATCTCCTCAGAGAGGATGCCTGCCGTTCAGATCTCCAAGCAAGAGATAGGGCCTCGGCAACCGTGCCACGACGCAGCGGAAGTCCCCCGCGTCGAAGTCAGCTGACGGTGGAATGTAAGCAGAAATCAGAGTATACCTCCTATCCAGGTGCAGCTGCACAGCCACTGCCTTAAAGGAGGTATCTAAAGAGAAAGGAAGAACGGAGACATTATGCCGGGTGTAAACCGCGCATCCCACAGCCCCGGCAACCCGCGCTGGTGGGGTCGCAAGACCCTTATACCCCGGAAGGGCGGGCAGGGGGCAAGCGCCTAGCATGGTCTCCTGCAAAACGATAGCTAACGGGGAACAGGATGAGATGAGCCCCGCAGCTCCTCCCAGTTGGCCCGGAGTCCACGGCAATTCCATTGAAGGAATATGCCCTCCAGGCCTAGCTCGGAGGAGACGCGGGGGCTCTCCTCGAACTAAAGACCCTCACGGGAATGGCCGTACGCTTCCCGGGGGCAGAACCTCGGACGCTGTTGGCCGGACAAAGCGCTGAAGGCGCTGTCGCCTTCGAGGACTTATTGGGGGAGGTTGGGCTCGCCATGCGAGTCTTTTCCTCCCTCCGCCTCGAAACCTTAGGCGGGCGTTGCGGCTTCGAAGGCGGGGGGCCCTCTTTTCGAGGAACCACTGTCTCCGAGCCACTCGCTCCACCTCGGGGCGTGGGCGAAGGGGCCGAAGCTCCTTTTTTGCTGTCCTCCTTTCGGGGAACAGCTTTAGGAACCCCGGAAGATGGCCTAGCGACCATCTTCAGGGGTGTTGCCTGCTGTGAGTCTAACGACTCGGTGAAGGCGCGTGGCCGTTTCGCCTTAAGGGAAACGGTCACGCTGGGGAAAGAGGGGGGAAGCCCTGGTTTTAGCCGGGGCAGGGTATGAACCCTTTTTGCCGCCAGCTTTACCAGGGGACCACCCAGGTTGGGTAGAGCCCGCAGAAGGGCTCCTTTTGGGCGCGGAAACAACCGTGCTCGTTGGACTAGATGGGCCAGGAGCAGAGGGTGCCTTTCTAACTATTGAGGCATATGACGTCCCAGGCAGAGCCGGGCGCGCCAGGACCAAGTCCTTTGCCTCGCGGAATGAGAGTCGATCCTGGGCCTGAACGGCCAGGATTTCTTTCTCAAGGAGATATGCACCACATTGCTTCGAAGAAGCAGGGTGCGGCTCTCCGCAATTGACACACTTGGCCACACACGATTTGGACTTATCGTGTGCGACCTTGGAGCAATTTACACAGACTTCGGGTGACCCCGACTTTGCACGTCTACATGAGCGATTAGTATGGCCGAAGCGGTTACAGTAATAGCACCGCCGCGGCAGTGGCCCGAATGCCTTCACGCGGTAGCGGTACCAACCGGCACGCACCGACTCAGGGAGCTTGTCACAGTCGAACGTGACGAAGAGTGTAGGGGTGGGTCTCGAGGCCCCTCCCTGTTTTCTCATCACACGTTCGACCTAGATCGCCCCATGGTCGGCCAGCTCTAGGGTGATGTCCTCAATGGAGTAGTCAACGAGTTCCCTCGCATAAACTACTCCTTTCTCAACGTTCATCGTAGAGTGCGGCGTCACACTCACCGGGGTGCCATGAAGTGTCCGAAGAGCACTTATCTTGGCCGCCTCGGCGGGATTCGCCAGAAGGCTCCCGTCCGAGAAACGGGTTACCTTCGGCTCTCTACCAATTGCACTAGCTAATCCTCTCCTCTGATGGATCATGTTGCCCTTGGACAACATGCTGCCATCAGTGGAGCGAATAACGAGGAAGTGTTTGAAGCCAGCGGGCTCGAAAACGCCAGGTAACCTCTGAATCAGGGGCCCCGATGTCATCGAGGCTCCGCCCTGTGCACTTATAGTCTTTGTCATCGTCCGGAGCTCCGTACCCGGGGGGGCAGAGGGGCCGGATGTGCCGATCTTGGCTTGGTCGCTTGCCAAAGTGGCAGCAGACCCATCCGTCCCCGTAGCCCCCGCGGATGGAGAGGAGCCCCGAGTCAGGTCATTCTCCGAAATGGAGAAGGTCCTGGTGGTCGCTGGGGCATCATCCGGAGGAGATCCCTCCCCTCCTTGTACTGCCTCAGAATCCTCAGCCGTTTGAGGAGGACCTTGCATCGGGGCGGATTCGGGTTCGGTGCTTGGCGCCGAGCCAGGATTCCCCCCCACGCAAGGCCCTACCATCTGAGGCTGGGTTTCCTCAAGGACCATGTCTATCTCAGGGGGGGCCTCCAGTTGGCCATCCCCCCCCCCCCAAGACATCGCAGGTCCCGTTGGCAGTATCGTCACTAGTCTTCTTTGGGGAGGCATGGGCCTTGACCCCGGCAAGGTTCATTATTCTTGCCAGCAGGTCTTTTGAGGGAAGCGACCGAAGGGGCCTGGCTTCCCCCTCCCCCTTAAGGGGGTTTGCCCTACTGAGCCGCTTTGATGTGGAGCAGCTGGCTAAGGGCTGCCTGCTGGCTTTCTTGGCAGTCCCCTTGGGAAGAACAGAGGGGGCTGCCTGCTGGCTTTCTTGGCAGTCCCCTTGGGAAGAACAGAGGGGACTGCCTCTGGTAAAAGGGAGGCGCCCGAAAGCACTTTCAGAGAAGGGGGTGAAGGGGAGTTTCCTACACCCGTAAGCGAAGGAGAGGAGTAAGCCTCCTCTCCGGTTCTCCGGTTAGAGATATATGGAGGGTCCCCTGAGCATGCACAGGGGTGGGGGACCTCCATTTTTTTTTGCTGGAGCTGCCCAAGGGCGGCTCCGTCGATGTTATAGGGGAAGTTGGGGGTTGTTTTTTTTTTAAACTCATCATTGGGCATGGTGACCCTCTTTTTGACACGGGATGCAATCGCGCATCACCTCTCGCAATAGCCCGCACTGCGAGGTGCTTACAAGCCTGGCAGAGCCAGGCGCCGCCATTTAAGACCACCCCTCCCGCCTGGTGGCCTGGCAGTCCATCGGCATGGCGGCTGCACCTTTAACACGGCGTAAAAAATATATAGATTGTGAAGAGGAGAGGAAAAGGGATGTGAGGAAGGTATAGGTGGGAATAAAGCAGGTTGTTAAAAACCACCCACCCCAGACCGGAGCTCAGGGGTTAGGGAACATTGTCCCCTCCCCCCTCAGCCCCGATCCGGGACGGTTGGCTGAGAAGAAGGTCAGCATCTACCCTGTCAAATTAGAGGCTGACCAGAGAAAGTTGTGGGAGAGGTTGTATGAAAAGCAAGGAAACAAGTGTTTTGAAGGAAGGAGAAGAGGCTAAGCTGGGGTCGGACGGGGTGCTGAGTCCCATCAGCACGGCGGCCAGGGTGGCAAATCGCCGCGCCCCTTACGGGGACGAGCCTCTGCAACTCTTCCCAGTTGTCCTGGAGTTCGCGGTAATTCCATTCAAGAAATATGCCCTCCAGGCCCAGAGATGCGGGAGCCCTCGTCGAAGAGGGCCCACCCCTCTCATGGGAGTGCCCGTACGCTTCCCGGATGCAGAACTCTGGGCGCTGTTCGTCGGACAATGCGCTGTCGCCTTCGAGGACATAACAGGGGAGGTTGGACTCGTCATGTGAGTATTTTCTTTCCTCCACCTCGAAACCATAGGCGAGCGGGGCAGCTTTAAGAACCACCGAAGATGGCCTCACGAGCCTATTCAGGGGTGTTGCCTCCTGTGAGTCTAACGCCACGGTGGAGGCGCGTGGCCGTTTCGCCGTACGCGAAAAGGGAGTGAAGCCCTTATTTTATCCGGGGCTGGGTGTTAACTCTTTGTGCCGTCAGCTTTACCAGGGGAGCTCCGGGGTGGGTAGATAGACCGCAGAAGGGTTGCGAATGGGCGCGGTAACGACCGTGCTCGTAGGCTTAGAGGGGCCAGGAGCAAAAGGTCTTTCTCAACATTGAGGCATAGGACGTCCCGGGGAGCGCCAGGCGCGCAAGGGACATGTCCTATTAGCACGGCACCAGGAACGAAAATCACCGCGCCCCTTAGGGGGTTCGGCATTCTTGCCACGACGCTGTGGAAATCCCCCGCGTCGAAGTCGGCTGACGGTGCAATGAACGAAAAAATAACAGTATAGCTCATATCAAGGCGCAGCTACGCAGCTACTGCCTGAGAGGTGTCTAAAACGAATAGAAGAACTTCGACAGCATGCTGGGTGTAAATCAAACATCGTCCTGCCCAGCCCCATCGCCTCGTCGTGGGGTCACAAAACCTGGGAGGGTGGGTAGGGGGGCACGCGCCAAGCATAGTCTCCTGCAAAAAGATATCTAAGGGAAAACGGGAGACGAGCCGCCGCAGTTCCTCCCAGTTAGCCCGGAGCGCGGGGCAATTCCATTAGTAATAATAATAAATATTTATAATGTGCCCTTCAGGGCTGTTAGCCCTCACAGAGCGCAGGTTGTGTAGCGAGTGCAGAGAAAGTTTACAGGGAAGAGAAGGCAATTCTGAAGAGATGAGTCTTCAAGAGACGTTTAACAGTAGCAAGAGAGGGAGAGGATCGGACTTTGGCAGGAAGAGCATTCCAAAGTCTAGGAGCACAAACTAAGAAGGAACGGTCATCCATCGAGCAGAGGACAGAAAAAGGACTGTTCAGGATGGGAGCAAGGTTAGACCGGAGTGCCCGAGGAGTTTGACGACGGGAGAGGGCAGACGAGAGAGAAGGTGGAGCCTCGAGGTTTAGGGCCTTGTAGGTGATGAGAAGAATTTGATAGTGGGTACGGAAGCGAATAGGTAACCAGTGTAGCTCCTGTAACAGAAGCATCGAAGGAGAGAACCTGGGGCGGCGAAGGAGGAGCCGGCAGCATAGTTTTGAACTAGTTGTAGGGGGCGAAGTGACGAAGACATGAATAACAGTATCAAGGCTTCGTCGATCAAAATGGGATCAACACGTGAAAAGTTGCGGAGGAAACCGAGAGAAGACTTACAGATACGATGGATTGCGGTTTAAACGAGAGTTGCTCGTCGAAAATAACACCAAGATTACTGACGGTAACAGAGAAGGCGACATTGGTTTCCCCAAGGTTAAGGGAGGGGAAGAGAGCTTTAGATTTCTGCACCATCGAAGCGGTACCAACAAGGAGAACTTAAGTTTTATCGTGGTTAAGTATGAGAAAGTTGGCAGACAGCGATTCCTTTATGGAGGTGTAGGCTGAAAGGAACTTAGTAATTGATTGAGCGAAGGACACAGGAGATGAGGAAAGGTATATCTGAGTGTCATCAGCATAGAGGTGGAAGGACCGGCCCAAATCACCAAGAAGGAAGCCAAGAGGAAATAAGTAGATGCGAAAGAGGAGGGGAGCAAGGACTGAGCCCTGAGGCACCCCAAAATGAATGGGCGCGGGCTCGTAGGAGAAGTTTTCGAGCGCGACCGACTGAGTGCGGGAGGAGAGGTATGAGCGGAACCAAGCAAGTGCAGTGCCCGAGAGACCAGGGAAGTTTGAAGACGATCAAGGAGGACAGTGTGGCCGATGGTGCCGAAAACAGAGGAGAGGTCTAGGAGGACTAGAATGGATGTAAAACCCCTATCGGCAGTTCTACGTAAACCACCTGAAACATTAAGAAAAGCGGTTTCAGCAGAGTGCTTCGCTTTGAACCCCGATTGGTACGATTCATCGATATTACAGTTAAAAATATGGTCATTAAAAGCGAGAGAAAACCACTCTATCGAGGATCTTAGAGAGGAATGGAAACTGTGAGATAGGGTGATAACTAGATGGTTCAGAGGGGTTAAGGTATGTTTTTTTAAGGGTAGGACGAATTGAGGCATGTTTGAAGGAAGAGGGAACCACCCCTGTGGCAAGAGAAGTGTTAAAGAGATTAAGAATCAGTGGGAGGACAGCAGGGAGAATTTGGTGGAGGATTTTGGGTGGAAAGACGTCCTTAGGGGATCCGGATTTGTTAGAACGTGAGATCAGGGTAGTTACTTCCTTAGAGGAAACCCGAGTAAGGACATTAAGCGGCAATGGATTATGGTCGGGGAGAACAGCATGGGTTTGTTCAGACGAATGGGGTAGTTTGGCACGAAGGTTAATTTTATCAGAGAAAAATTTAGAAAGAGTAGAGGGGTTGATGGGAGGAGAGGTGGGGGAAATGGAGCTAGGGGAGGAAAGACGAAAGATAGTCCGAGGGTCATTCTTGCTCTCAGACAAAAGTTTGCGTGAGTGAGCCTCACGCCCTGATTTTAATTTGGAATAATAAGTCAAAGTAGCAAAGCGATAGGCAAGTGAGATGGAGGTCTTGTCCTGCCCACGGGAGCGTGCTTTACGAAGGGCACGTTCATGGCACGTAAGTACCTCCTTGAACGAAGGAGTTCCATGGTGAACCAAGGGGCGCGGCGATGGCGGTTTGAAGAAGGAGTGATAAGTGGGGCGTGCACGTCAAGGCAGGCAAGTAATGATTGGTGCAGTGAGTTTAAAGTTTGGTTAGGTGAAGCAGTAGTATCAATAGGAGGTAGAGCAGAAACAACATCGTTAAAGAGAGAAGTAGTATCAATTGACGATAGTCGCCAGAAAGGAGTAGGATCTTGGGACGAGCGAGTAGGGAGGTGGAAAGGAATATAGAATTTAAAATTGACCAAGAAGTGGTCGGGAATCGTATTAGAAAGGGCAGTTACTGTTTGATTAGATATATGGAGGTTCGAGATGACTAAGTCAAGGATATTATCATGTTTATGTGTTGGGGATGACACATGTTGTGTAAGAGATAAGAGGTCGAAGATGTCAATTAATGCGCGAAAAGTCTCATTGTGGCTAGGAAGATTGAAGTCACCGGGAATAAGGAGAGAACCAGTAGAGGATAGGTCGGAGAGTAGGTTACTGAACTCCTCGAGAAATAAGGCTGGAAACGAGCTGGGAGGGCGGTAAAAGACCACAATAGTCAGAGCGGGCACAGCACGTGAGACAGCAATGAGAGCCTCAAATGAGGAAAGAGTGGGAGAGGGGAGAAGATTCAGGGAGAAGGATGATTTGTAAATCAGTGCAACTCTCCCTCCTCGGTGGTTCCGAAGAACATGCAGGAAAGAATGACCCGGAGGGGTTGCAAGGGCAGTGCTTGAACCAGAATCAGACTCGAGCCAGGTTTCTGTAATGCCAAAAAAGGAAACTCCAGTGCGAACAACGAGGTCATGGACATACTACGACTTATTGGTCAGGCTCCTAATGTTAAGAAGAGAGGCCGACAGCGCCTGCTGATGAGCACAGGAGGAAGGGGGAGATTTGGAGGTGTTGGGTAAAGGAAGAATGGTAGTGCAAAAGAGGTTCCTAAGGGACGCCGAAAGTCTCGACCCCCTCCTAGTCGGGCGAGTTTGGGAGATACCAGCCCCCTTTAACTTCGCGTATGTGGTTGGAGAAAGATGATAATTTAAAGAGTTGAGTGAGAGGATTGAGTCCCTATCATACATAGTGGAGCAGAAAGGAGGGAGCAGAGGCGAGGATTATGAAAGCTCAGAGGACGGGAAAAACTTAACCCTAACTTGACTCGTATAAAGTGAGGGAGGGCTCGCCTCGCTGCTCGGAGGAGATGCGGTTGCCCTGTTCGAAGAGAAGACACGCACGGGGATAGCGGTACGCTTCCTAGCGGTGGATGTGAACCCTTTGTGCCGCCAGCATTACGAGGGAAGCGCCCGGGGTGGGTAAACCCGCAGAGTGTTCAAAATAGGCGTGGAAATGACCTTGCTCGTAGGCCTGAAGCAAAGGGTATCTTTCTTAACATCTTAATATTGAGGCATAACACGTCACACCGGGCACGCCAGAACCAAGTCCTTAGCTTCGCGAAATAAGGGACGATCCTGGGCCTGAACAGCCAGGATATCCTTTTCAAGGAGATACGAACAACATTGCTTCGAAAAAGCGTGGTGCGGCTCTCCGCAATTGACACACACGATTTTGCACGTTTACAGGAGCGATGAGTATGGCCGAAGCGGTGGCAGTAATAACACCTCCGAAGCAGTGGCACGAATGCCTTCACACGCTAGCGATACAACCAACATGCACCAACTAAGGAAGCTTGTCACAGTTCAAGTTGACGAAGAGTGTAGGGGTGAGGTCTCGAGGACCTTCCCTGTTTTCTCATCACACGTTTGACCTTGACCGCTCCATGGTAGGCCAGCTCTAAGGTGATGTCATATATGGAGTAGTCCACGAGTTCCCTCGCAAAAACTACTACTTTCACGAAGTTCATGGAGGTGTGTGGCGTCACACTCTACGACGTTCCATCAAGAGGGATTCGATGACTTCGCCAGAAGGCTACCCTCTGAGAAAGGGGTCACCTTCGGCCCTCTACCAATCACGCTAGCTAAAGCTCTCTTCTGCTGGATCATGTTTCTCTTAGCCAGCAATCTGCCATCAGTGGAGAGAATAACTAAAAAGCGTTTTAAGTCAGTGGGTTCGAAAACGCCAGTTAGCCTCTGAATGAGGGGTCCCGAGGTAATTGAGGCTCCCCTCTGCGTACTTTTGGTCTTAGTCTGGGACTCACCATCCGAGGAAGCACCGGAGTCGGACGTTCCAATCTTGGATTGGTCGCATACAACAACGGCAAAGGGCCCCATCCGTCCCCGCGGCTGCCGCAGAGGAGAGGAGTCCCGTTTTTTTTTGTTTTTGTTTTTGAGGGCAAAGGGGGGCGGGGAATGAACCCGCTTATCCCCGCCGCCGGGAGGAGCGCCTAGGACAGATCGACCGGCCTCACCAAGATCCTTTTCTGAAATGGGAAACGTCTTGGCTGTTATAGGGTCACCAACCGGCAAAGGAGATCACTTCTCTCCTTGTAAGGCCTCGGGGGCCCGAGCCGTGTGAGGAGGACCTTGCACAGGGGCCGCGCCGGGTACAGGTTCGATCCAATGGAAGGTCCTACCATTTGGGGTTGGGTCACTTCAGGGAGGCCTCCATGTGCCCCTCCCCAGACATCACAGAGGGGGCAGGTACACAGACTCCCTGCAAACTAGTTGCACACGCCTGCAAGACATTGAGGGACACGGCGAGCCGATGGGTACTGCCATCCGTTCCTTCCCTAATGAGGTTGGCCCTACTGAGCCGCCCCCACTGGGAGTGGTCAATTGTGGGCCGCCTGCCTGCTTTCTTGGCTGTCTCCTTGGAAAGCAAAGTGTGGACTGTTGCTGGAAAAAATGTCGCACTTCAGAGAAGGGGGTGAGGCGGAGTCCCCTACACCCGTATGCATAGGAGAGGAGTAAACCTCCTCTTCGGTCGGAGACGTTTGGAGGGTTTCCTGTCAAAACCAGGGATGAAGGGGGCGCCTCTATTTTTTGGGTGGAACTGGCCGAGGGTGGCTCCGACGATGTTACGGACGAAGTGGATAGGGTTATTTTTTATGATTTTCTCATCTTCGGCGACGGTGGTGACTCTATAGTTTTTAAGGGACGCAAACGCTCATTACCCCACGCGGTAGTCCGCTCTGTGAGGGGTGAACACGGGGTAAGCATAACCAGCTACTACCATGTGAGGCTGCTACTCCTGCAATGTGACCTGGCACCCCATCGGCACGGCTTAGAAATGGCTAGGCAGTGAAAGGAGAAAGAAAGGGTACATGATGGCGTGCGTGGGTATAATGGGTATAAAGCGGGTAGTTAAAAACTCACCACCCCAAACCGCAGCCTCAATCGGTGAAGGTTGGGTGAGAGGAAGCTAGTGGGTATCTACCCTGTAAAATTAGAGCAGAGAAAGTTGTGGGAGAGGTTGTATGGAAAGTGAGGAGGCAGGGTAAGAAGACGGTGTCAGAAAGGAGAAGAGGCTAAGCTGGGGCTGGACGGGGCGCTAAGTCCCGTCAACACAGCGGCCAGAGAAGGCTAATTGCTGTGCCCTTACAGGCTCGATGAAGTGGAAGTGGACTCATCAATCCCAAAAGCCCCTCTGGGTGGAGAAGAACCCCTATTGGTCTTCCTTTTCCTTACCCCCTCCTCTCCACCCATGGAAGGGTCAACAAGGCTGAACAAATCATCTTCAGCCATATCCTCCCCAATGGGGAAGTTCATGGCTGACGAGGAAACACCAGCTGGAAGAGAAGGTCTCTCCTCAACTCCTGAGCCACTGCTTGCAAATGGCTGAACTTTGGCTTGGTTCAACCCGAAATCTGCTCAAAGTTATTGCATAATAAATCCACATTATGTAGTGCCAAGTGTGTGAATTGTGGCCATGTGCACCCGGCTTCCGTGAAGCAATGTAGCTCGTATCTTTTCAACAAGGAGGTCCTACCCATTAAGGATGTGAACCAACCCTCTTTTTTGAGCCTAAAGGGTTGGTCCTGCCAGAACCATCGCGACCTGTGATGTTTTATGCATCAATTTTCAAAGAGGCCCCCCCCTCTACCAAGGTTGGTAAATCAAAAAACCTGAGTTTTGTTAGGGTTTTTTGTTGGCTGTTTCAAATTAAATTTGAAAAAAACTGGGTTTGGGTCTTTTTTTTAAATTTCACTTTTTTTCAAGAAATGAATGCTACTTATCATTATTTTATTCAAAATTCATATTTATGTTTATAATTTCAACAAATATATATCAAATTAAGATTATTTCTCTGATACTGACTCATAATAATTAATCTCTCCTTCTACAGGTTATGGCTATCATGGGTACCCACAATTCCAGATCAGTGATCTTTTCTCACTATATAATTATTAAATTAATTAATTATTAATATTATATAAAAATAAAGATAGCTATTCTTTTTCTGTTATTCTAGAGAATGCTTGTAGCATTTATTTTTTGAATAAACCCAAGATTTGAAAAACCCAGAATAAAACCTGTATTTTGTTTGTTTTTTCAAAATTACATTTTTTTTTCAAGAAATGAATTCTACTTATCGTTATTTTATTGAAAGTTCATATTCATATTCATAATTTCAACAAATATTTATCAAATTAAGATTATTTCTCTGATACAGACTCATAATATTTCATCTCTCCTTCTACAGGTTATGGCTATCATGGGTGCCCACAATTCTCGATAAATCATCTGTTACTGTGATCTTTTCTTATTATAATATAATTATTAAGCTGATAAAAATATTCATATTATAGAAAAATACAGATAGCTATTCTTTTTCTATGTTATTCTAATGCTTGTAGCTTTTATTTTTTGACCCCCCCCCCCTGAGATTTGAAAAAAAAAACAGAATAAAACCCGGGTTTTGGGGGGGCTTTTTCAAAATTTGGGGTTTTTTTGCCAACCCTGCCCTCTACTCCTGGTCCCTCTAGGCCTACACACAGAGGTTCTTCCCGACCCATTTAGAACCATCAGGAAAATTTTCCCCCTCTTCACCAGTATATCTAGTGGCACAAAGGGTTCACACTCAGCCTTGGCTAAAACCAGTATCCTCCACACTCCCCTCATATTATTGTTTCCCATTAGGCAAAATAGTCATATGCATCTACCACTCACAGGAGGCAAACCCACTAAAAGTGGTTGTAAGAGTCTTCAAGGACTCATAAAGGTATCTCACAGAGGAGAGCACCAAAGTATTTTCATATTCCCCACTCCCAACCAAGAATGGACCAGACACAGAGAGGGACAAATATTTGCATGGTGAGCCCAACCTTCCCATATAAGTGCTGAGGCGATAGTGCTTCTGATGGCCCAAATCTCTCTGCTTTCTACCTCAGTTAAGCATGGAGGGCATATTCCTTCAATAGAAAAGAGGAGATTGGGCAGAATGGTAAGAGCTGTGGAGCCTTGTCTCCTCTCATTACCTGTTTACAGGAGACGGTTCCTAGTATAACGATTTTGCAGCCCCACCCCTACAGAATTGGGGGCCAGCCAAGAGGATGCACAATTTACACCTGTCATGGTGTCTAAGTTATTCTATTCGCTATAAATACCTCCTTTCAGAGTGTGGCAGTGCAGCTACACCAGGGATTGATATACTGCTAAGACTACAAACATTCCACATCAACCAACTTTGATGGGGGGATTTGCAGAGCATCATAGCAGTTGCCAAGGCCCTTTTTCCTTCTCAATGACTTGAATGATGGGTACCCCTTTTGGGGGAACTACACAATCACAGGAGTCAGCTGCTTGTCAACTTGATTGATGAACTGGAGATGTTCTAAATATGGATGAGTTTTGCATCACTGACTGAGAACTAGTTCATTTTCATGTCTCAATCTGTCCCTGTGCTTTCTGAATACAGAGACTGATTTGGGTGGGAGCTGGTCGATGACCTCCATGGTAGAGATCACTTTCCCATTCAACCATCATTTTTGGGGCTGCTGCTGCCTGAAAAACCGTCTCAATGGAGTTTTGATTGGTCACAGTGGTCCACATTTCAGGAAATTACTGAATTCTCTGTCCCAGTCGAGTTTAGGTGTGGGGATGAGGGTGTTGAGTTCTTGTCTGGCAACATCATTACTGTAGACCTGACTACAATTACTAGAATGGTTGGTCACTTTGCACACTGTCAATGGTTGGTCACTTTGCACACTGTCCACTTCCAAATACAAAGAGGACAGAAAAGGATCTTAAGTAATCATGGTATTAGGAAAAAGATCCAAGGAAATAGTCATGGCACACAAATTTAAGTTCCCTTTGGTTGTCTTCTATTTTCTATGCCAGGCAGACCAGGGGCTGATATCAATCCTGCGATGTACAAGGTGCAGAATGTATTTGTTTGCAATTTTCAACTGCTTATTTTAAGCATATTTTTGCAACCTTAATTATAGGTCTTTTACTTCTTAAAACAGCCGTATTTTTGCTTTATTTGTTTTCCAGAATAACTGACTAAAATTTTTAATCCTTACCAATTCGTCGAAGACAGATGTAGTCCTCCTCATTGTAATCAGCACAAGAAGGATAAACAAGGATATTTCAGACTTCCTCAATGTCAGCAGGATAGTAGAAAATGTAAAAAAGGAGTTAGAGGATTCAAAATTCAACTACAGGGCCAGCAGAATGCTGGAATACTTTACTGAAATCCAGATCATCAAAACAATGATCTCAGAGAGTCGATGCATGCATTGCAAGGAAGAAAAAGTGTGGATGAAAAGCTCATCAGGCTGGTGGTGCATGAGGACATCCGCTACTTTTGATACAAGATGAGGAAGGGACAATTTCTATCAATAGTGATGGGGGCAAAGTGACTCAAGCACACTGAGAAGCTGATCAACAGGTTGAAACATCCATTGGAGCCAGACATGACTGATATTCTCCAATGAGAAGAATTCCCGCTAAAACCACAAGATCAACTCGCAGAACAACAGGTGGGTTGCTTTTAACACTTAAGGACATGTCCAGATTCATGCACAAACACAAACGAGGTGATTTTATGCTTCCCCACTTCTTCCCTGAGTGGCTCAAGCTGAATACCGGTGGCTAAAGCCATGTTCTAAGTGAGCTGGTGAGGTCTTGAATCAGCGGGTAGCTGTATGGAGGCCTTAAAGGAGGCAGCAAGACTCTACACCTTACTAGACCAGCTGGAAGACCCAGGTCTGGATGTCAATCATGCAGAACCTGAGCTTTGACCTCCCAACTCGTATGATTTCTAGTATGGGGTGCAATGGAACAAGAGACTAATAAATCCAGGTGCAACAAAAGAATGAGCTGAAGGCAGGATTACCGGGGCCTTCAGGAACCTAAAATAGGAGATAGTGATAAAGGTCTGTGGTCAGTTTCGAAGTTGCTTGGAGGCTGCCATTGAAGCCAGAAGCAGTTTCATTGAGCAAGATCACAGACATCTGCCAATTGACACCAGGGCACAAGTTACGGCAATTAAGAATTCAGCCTAGTACTGTTACTTTAAAATCTCCCAAAAGAAAGAAAAAAACAACAAAAAGGCAAAAAGGAATATAGTGAACAAAGACAAGAAGAAGAAAGAAGCACCCTCTTGCATCAGGGGAAGGCCACATCTATAAATTATTTCCCTCCCAACCAACTAATGATATTAAAAAGCTTTTGAATCATTGGAAGTCAATGATAATGATTACATTAATGGATGAATTCTAATTAATTTCAGCCTTTTCTCTTATCCAAAGTTGGGGTCCTAATTATGGGATGACCTGATGCAATCTTTTCCCCAAATAGCTCAACTTTGTCAGTATTTTCCCTTAAATCTTCATAATCTATTCTGGCAAGCACCAATGATGAGTCAGCTAATCAAAATACAAAACAAAATCAATTGTAAAAACAAAACAAATGCCAATTAGTAGACACACTTACTTCAAGGACCTAGACAGACCACCAATGATTTAAAAAATTAAAAACTATCAGAGGATGGAAGGTGTAAGATACCATTAATACAGACAGAGAAATAATAAAAATAAATAAATGAGTTAAATACTACATGGCCTCTGGTCCAGATGACATTCATTCTAGGTTACTTGAGGAAGGTATGGAAAGCATTGCAGTAGCTCTGGAGAAAATATATACAAGATAACTATGTTTTTTTTTGAGAAGTGCCAAATGCTTGGAAAATACTAAGTGTAGCATCCATTTTTAAGAGGGAAAAAGACCTAAATAACTTTAAGCCAGTTGGTTTGCAAGTTTTTAAGTGTGTGATCAACGATGCTCACAGCATGGATTTAGAATGGCTAAATCATGTTTAACAAACATTGACTGAACTCAGTTGAGGTTGAAAAGGACTTTACAAGTAGTAATAGACGAGTCACCCTGGTTTACTAAGTAGCGTTTTGAAGAAACAATAAAGCAAATAGTGTGTTGAATATCATTAAGATAAATGTTACTAATGTAAGGATATTACCCTTAAACTTTATAACTCAAATGATAGCCCAGATTTAGTGTATTGTATAGAGGCATGGTTCCCACGTATCAACCTGCTAGTTAGTGCCAATGTTATCATTTTCATTGAAGCATCTTCACTATGTAGACTGAGGGCATTAAATATGTTCTCAATTGAAAGGTGTGCAAGAGGAAACAGGAGCCAAGTAGTAGGAACCCCACTCATAGAAGTACTGTTTACACAGCGCTCCATGACAAGAACATTCAAGCAAGCATGACAAGTGTATAAACTCTACTATTATTATTATTTATTACTAAGACATGGCAATCTTGAGTGATAACATGGGTGTGAAGAAAATATGAAATAATGTTTGCCATTATACAATAAATTCAGCAGGAAACTAAAAATAACAAAGATTACCTTTTCTTGATGGAGGTCTTGTTGCAAAAACTCAGTGGTATTGTTTGGTAGGGAGTTTTCAGATTTTGCCCCCAATACATGAAAAGTAACAGGAGAACTCATCTCTCTATGAAAGAATTCTTCACTAACTTCTTCCTTCAATGAAACCTCCCCAAAGTCCTGTTTGAAGAAGTACAAAATTTAATTCCTTACACAGCATCCAGAAATCACTGTTGTGTTCTTTTCCTACATTTATATTCATGTTTTTAATGACTTACTTTGGAGAATTAGATATGTTCACTTTCAGGTGAAAATAATGAGTGATGGATGAGATTGTAAAGATTAGTGTGTGCTGACTTCAAACCGAGGGGATATGGCATGGTTACTGACCTGTTCTTGAGACTTGGAGCCATCCGTATACACTGGCACAGTTCCAGTAGGACACGATGTGTATTACATAAAGGTCGGACGCAATACTCCCGGCTCTGTAGAAGCTTTGGGAGCAGGGAAATGGGACAAATAGTTAAACACTATGGAACGATATGACTGGCGTCTCACAGCGGCATAGACACTGTTGCGATCAGCTGTGGATGCAGTGAGAGCTATTGGCGACTGAGGGAGGCGCCGGGATCGCGCTTACAAGCAAATAAGGCTGAAAATATGAGCCCCCATGTGAGGTATCGGTCAAATACAAGAGCAAAAAAATGGTGCGAGTCCACCACTTCTAGGCACACCCCATTTAGAAACGAGTAGGCGTTTTTTAGAGTCGTGGATGGCAGCAGAAGTGTAGGTACTTTAGTCTTGGCCAAGGAAAACCGAAGCATGTGCGCTTCGGCATAGCGGGAGAAGAGGTTCAATGCTTGTTGGAGTCGACGTTCCAGACTTGGCATTTGGGCCACACAAAAGAAATTGAAAGATCGTTAACGTAGAGCGTAGTGAGAGCATCTTCCGGCAGCACCGAGGTGATGCCGTTATGCTCAGGGCAAAGTGTGACATTGAGGACACTTTCCGGCGGGACATTTTCTTCCTGCTCCATTGGGCCTGACAGGCACCTCCAGGTCCCCCAACCCATACGCGGAATCGACGATCTCGCAAGAATTCTGATATAAAGATTGGAAGCCGTCCCCTCGACCCCATCGTGTGGAAAGTATCCATGATACCGTATCACCATGCGGTATCATAGGCATTCTCCAGATCGAAAAATACTGTAGCGTGATGCTGTCTACGAAGGAAGGCCTGACTGACGTCATTTTCAAGTCGGAGCAGAGCATCCGCTCCAAAAAACAAGCTAATCTAACATTTACCAATTTCTCCATCAACCTGCACATGCAAGAAGTTAGAGATTGGACAGAAACCGGCCGGAGTAGAGTGATCTCTTCCCGATTTGTGAAAAGCGTGCACAGTAGCGATTCGCCAGGAATCTGGGAGGATGCACTCTACACAGATCCTGTTGAACAAATCTAACAGAAAGGCCATGCTTCGCTCACCCAGATGTAGAATTATGGTGTACAGGACATCGTCCGGAACAGTGGCGGTGTCAGCGCGCGGAGTGAGAGCAGAATGCAACTCACACAGAGTAAACAGATGTTGAAGGGTTCTTCACCTCTGCAGGTAAAGTCTAGTCAGCGTCCTTCTGCGACATCACGACACGCATTGAATGTTGGCTAAGCAGTATCCCGGCTAAATAAAGAATGCAGAGAGAGCGGTTGCAAAGGATTCCGCCACGGGGTCCGAGGTTGTGGTCCCATTTTCCTGGAGAATGGGAGGGGCTCGTACGAGAACTTGCCACAAATCCTTGAGTCGCTTCCACACCTCTGCTAGAGTGGACTTCCCGTCAAGTCAAGACACATATGTCCACCAGGAAGAATGGTGTGTCTGCTTCACAATATACCAGAACCTAGCCTAGCTCGATGAATTTCACCGACAGTGAAGTCATTTGGGCGGCGCTTATACCACATGTAGGCATAATGCTGCTGTTTGAGCGCTGTCTCACACTCAGCAAAATGTTCCACAGGAATGAGGTTGTCGGAGAAGAACTGAACGGCCTCATCTACGAACATAAACTCCTCGACTGAGACAGAGAAATCAGATATTTCTTGAAATGCGGACTAGTGCGCCTGCGCCAAGCATCACCGGGGCGGTCTTTTAGGCGGCAGCGACCCAGAAAATGATATATGAATGGGAAAATGATGACTACTATGGAGATCATCGACCACCCCTAACTCGCAAACCAAAATCAGGCAGTGCATCCGGAGAACACAAAGATCAAGAGAGGAAAAAGAAGTGGTTCTCAGGCAGAGATGCGTAAACTCATCCATATTTAGGACATCAATCTCCAGCTCGGCAATCTGGTCAGCAAGGACTTCAATCCTGGGATTAATCAAGTAGTCTTCCCAGATTGGGAGTAGATGAGCCTCCGCAGCTCCTCCTCCCAGCCGTGACTGGGTATGAACCCTTTATGCCACTAGCTCTACGAGGGGAGGACCGGGGTGGGTAGAACCCAGAAAAGGGTTCCGAATGGGCGTGGAAACGACCATGCTCGTAGGCCTCTAGGGGTGAAGAGCAGAAGGTGTCTTTCTTAACGTTGAGGCAAAAGACGTCCCAGGAAGAGCCAGGCACACCAGGACCAGGTCTTTAGTCTTGCGAAATGAGAGACGATCCTGGGCCTGAATGGCCAAGATTTCCTTCTCAAAGAGATACTCACCACAATTGACCCACTTGGCCCCATACGATTTGGACTTATTATGTGTAGTCTTGGCACAACTTACACAGACTTCGGATAACCCCGACTTTGCCCATCTATAGGAGTAATTAGTATGGCCAAAGAAGTGACAGTAGTAGCACCTCCACGGAAGTTACAAAAAGGCCTTCACGCGGTAGCGATACCAACTAGCACGCACCAACTCAGGGAGCTTGTCACAATCGAATGTGACGAATAGTGTAGGGCAGCGGACTCGGTCTTCCCCAATGCTCCCGGGCAGGGAAAGGAGCCCTTAGTCTTGTTCCTCTATCTTTTCTTTTTAGGAGAGCAAGGCAGGGAATGAACCTGATACCCTCCTCCCGCGGCCTAAGCAAGCATAGGGGTGGACTATTGTTTAGCCTGGGGCTGGGTCACCTCCAGGACTATGTGAGGGACCGTCTGCTACAAGGGGGCAGTCCTCGCCTGCCAGAGAAGTTTGAAGGGGCCCCTGAGAAAGAATAGGTGGGGAGGTGGTGGCTTCTTTTCTGTTGTGAAGTTACCTGATAACACCGACGATGGTAGAGTGGAAGAGAAAGGGGGTGGGGGAGTACTTGGTTGAAATCTTAACATTGTGCATGGTGACCCTATCGCTTTCACGGGATGCAAACAGTAATCATCCCACACAGTAGCAAACTCTTGAAGGGGTGAATACGGAGTCGGCAAAGCCAACTGCCACCATTCGAGTACCACTCCTCCCACCCAGTGGCCAGGCAGCCCCCAAGAGGATGAGGGTGAGGCAGGTTGTTTAGAAACCCACCAACCCAAACCAGAGCTGAGCAGGGAGGGGATCACCCTTAGCCCCAATCCAGAATGGTTAAGTGAGAGGATGCTGATCTGGGTCTACCCAGTGATATTAGAGGCAGACCAAACAAGTTGTGGGAGAGGTCGTAGGGAAGGCAAGGAAGCAGGGTAAGAAGAGAAGGTCTCAGAAAGAAGAAGAGGCTAAGCTGGGGCCAGAAGGTGCACTGAGTCCCGTCAGCACTGGGTCCAGGAAAGCAAATTGCCATGCCTCTTACAGGATGAATGTGAAAGAATGATGAAATAGAATGAGTCATAAAATATAATAAAGAAATTGATGATTTTTTATATGGAAACATTTTTCCTTATTACTAAAAATCTATGATCGAACCAAGAACAATGAGAAACAAGCACCACTTTAATCTCAGTTAAAGCAGTGCCTTACACCACTCAGCTAGCAAGCATCTGAACAAAGATTGCCATGAAATGGCTTTCAAAAAAGGACTAGATAAAATTCAACCCTCTCAACTTATTTGTCTTTAACCAATAATAGGTTAGTGGGATTAAGCTACCATGGGAACATTGCTAAATATTATAAAAAGCACCTCATTGTAACTACCTCTTTGACTGGGCATTCTTTTAACAGCAATTCATTAGAACCATCAACAATTGCTCGTTCTTGACCTGTGATCAATTTTACTTCATTTCCATGATCTGAATCAGACAACTCTTCCTTCATTTCTTTGATGGCAATTTCTTTATAAATATCCTAATAAAAAAAAAATAGGGAATTTACTTTCTGTAATTCTACATTAGATAGGTAAAAGTATATTAATTAAAATGCATATAAAATAATAAGTTGAATTCTAATATAAGAAAATTGTGAAATGCTTACATTTTTATCATCTAGATGAAAATTAAGCGGATATTCAATATCTTCCTTTTTAATTTCTTCCATTTTTGTAACCTCTGAAGAAATCCTATAACAAATAAAAGCAAAGTTGCTTCAATCTCATCAAAAAATCAATTCATTGCATCACGTTATTTAATATGTCTGTATTTTGGGAGCATGGTTGAGTGGCTGGAGCTTAGTTGTGCTAAAAGTGCTCTCTCTGACATGTGTGGTAATTTCTCTGGGTGGTGGCTCATTTAGTCTCGTTTGGTGGGAGGTTATTTAAGTGTCTGTGAGTAGAGTGTAGAGTGGATGTGTTTTAATAAGTTGTGAATTGGAGAGGGAAGAGCAAAGCTATTATGCTGCTACTGGTAGGACTGGGCTTGTGATTCATTTTGAGGATGGGTGGAGGTATTTTTCTTGTAAGGTGATGGTTGGGATGAGATTGATTTAGTCATTCCACATTAAAATTAATGAATGTTTATTGACATGAATGAGAAAATATAAATAGTACCTATTAGCAGCTTAACAGGTTCTGGAGATGTGGAGCTATTAACTTTTCAAAAAGGCAAATATGAGGTACTCAACTTTTAAATGTCACATCCCAGTTTTAATATTTATAAAACTCATTCTTAAACTATTAATGTGAAACATAATGAGACAATTTACAGTAACCTTCACTTTTTATACATATCAATATTTGTCTTTTTGGGTTTTCAACGAAAAAAGATTTTCTAGTGATCACAAATTTGTATTATGTGCTTTTACACATAGCTGATTCATTTGGCATCAGTCTTGTGCAAAGTATAGTTTTGCATCATGTAGTATCTGAAAATTGCTGTTCTTTTTGTTACTTTTGTAATATGTTGAATTTAGTGCTTTTATATCAATGACTTTAGTGCCATTCATTACCAAAAGAACACAAGATCAACTTTTGAATTAAAAAAAGTATAGCAAAGAATGAACTGGCCAATGATTGAATGAAGTTGAAAAAGAATATGGTAAGGTCATAATAGCCTTTAGCAGCAAAGTAAAAAATAAACAGGCTATTAAAGCAGATGTTATTAGAGGATTGAGTAATATAGATTCATACTTTATTGGATGAATTTTTTCAGTAATTAGAATCCAAAAGTATTGTAATAATGAATAATACTAAAACTTTTATATGCATTAAAATTTTTCATATATACTTTAAATTGTGAGGGTAACTATTTAGACCCCAGAACAAATTATTTTTAATTACTTGTATTTAAATGGGAAATAATGTTTTGGTTTTGTCATTCTTAGTTTTTTACCTCCTCCCAGAAACCAAATAATGGCAAGAACCAAGGGTCCAATTTATATAGTATATTAAAGACTAAATTTTACAACATACACTTCATTTTTAGCTTTGGGAGAAAGTAGCTGTCTTCACACCCATCCTTCAGTCAGTGTTGCTGTCTTTAAGCACCTCATCTC